>JAJJWX010000344.1:0-34870 GCA_023529315.1 Papaver bracteatum
TACTTCTAAAAAATAATAAGGACGATTAGCTCTATTTGAGAGCAACTTATGGCACTTGCTTATTCAATTGTTCTCAAAATTAATTAAGTTTCTTTTACCTTGCAGCCTAACCCTGTCATTAGTCCGGGAATGCTTAGTCCACTAATGTCGGCGATCCTTTTCGAGTCATGGGAATGTATGGAACTTTTACTGCAGGTAGCAGAATTCCTAAACCTTCTGGTGGCACAATGTTTTACTGTTTACTCAGACCAAGGCCATTGTTTGGAAGTTAAAACTGTATGTCCTTCATAAATCATAAGAGACAATTACCGCTAGTGTTTACATGCATATGTGTGTGTGTTTTCGACACCAGATGCTTTTGTAAATTTACATCCTATTACATATAAATTCCTTCATAGGTTTACTGTCCTGGAACATGTAATAACTTCTTCCAATTTGCATATATATAGGCAGGTGCTAACCCAAGTGCTGAGTCATATGGAAATACACCTCTTATACTTGCAGCAAAGGAGGAATATGTAGGTCTCATTACGCGCTTACTGGAACCTGGTGCGGATCCAAATTATAAGATGAGTGTACGGCTGTATCAACTTTGCTTCTTGCTCCATTTTTGTCCAATTTTGATATTGTGTTAAGAGTTTGTGCTATGCGTACATAGATGATTATGCAGGTCCAAACAACATCATCATAAATTTTGTATCCTACAGACTAGTCTGGGAATTATTGTGTTAGAATTACACAAGTAGCTTGTTTTTCAGTACTAAATTTTCCTGCTGTGTGACATTCGGTTTCTTATCTAATTTCGCTCCCGTGTTCTATCGCAGGCAGGGCTGACAGCATTAGAAATTGCTGCTATGAGGTGCAATTATCAAATTATTGAAATACTTTTTCCTGTGACGTCTCGCATTCCTACTTATCCTGATTGGAGCATTGGCGGACTAATAAGGCATGTACATTCTGATGCATACAAAATGCAGGTATGGAGTTTTTCCCTTACTTCAACGGTAACTTAGCAGATTGGTTTTTCTGGCTCCTTTTTACATTTCTACCATCTCACATCTTTACATTCACTGCTAATTAAAGAACTTTGATTGTGTAAATTTGAGGTGAATTTATCACTAATTTGAAAAGTCTTTCGCAGAGGGAAGTCTATAAGAAGGAGAAATTTCATCTGGCAAAATCAAAAGGAAGAGATGCATTCCAGGAAGAGCAGTATCTTATGGCAGTGAATTGGTTCAACGAGGTAGTTTCCAGTGGATTGTAATTCTTTACGCTTTTGCATGGTATTCAAACTATGACTAGTTTGGACATGGTATTATTCAACATTGTCTTGTTTGTAATGGAAATAGGCCTTGGACATTTGCCCAAAGGATCCAGCAGTACTGTCCAACATGAGTGCATGTTATGCGCGTCTGGGTGACGGGTTCAATGCGCTTGAGTATGCCACTAAATGCATGAATGAAAGGCCTGAATGGCCTAAAGTGTACTATAGGTTAGGTGTTGCGCTCAATATACTGAAAGTATGTATCTCCACTCTATTTCCTTACTTTCTCCAGTATACAATATCCTTTTCAACTTATTCCTGCATTTTTTTGACACAGAGATACGGTGACGCAGCCAATGCCTTTAACAAGGGTTTGACGCTTGATCCACGAAACAAAGAGCTTAAAGATGCCTACACGTAAAGTTGATACCTTCACTCGCAACATTAAGAGCCCTGATGATATTTTTCAGCTTGACGGATCAATGTTAGTTTCTTCATACTAACATGGTTGTTTCTTTACAGGAAAGCTATGGAAGATAGATTGAACTCTATCAAGCAGAGTGGAAGCAGAAGATCTGCCACATGGCTTTTGGACAAAATTACTAAATAGGAAGACCCTGGTCTGGAGATGCTTACCTGCCCTGGATCTTGGGTATTCATCCAAGGAATTGGTTGAATGCATGTACATTCCCTTGGAACGATCGTCGAATTCCCAAATTTTCTTTTTCCTTCTTTTTCATCAATGACGTCCTTGTTTTTATTTCTTTTTCGTCGAATTGCAATTATAGCCTTAAGCACATTAGTTTTCAACTCGAGGCCCAATTTTCTTCCTGGGATTAAATTAGTGAATAGCCTGTTGTGTTGAGAAGTTAACTCTTTAACAGCTTTATTTATCATATATCTGAACTGAAGAGAGCGGAACTGCAGAATTTTTTCAGCTAAGATTAACTATAGTTGAGGATGTTAAACTCAAGGCTTCTGCTGAAGGACATTCTGTTATTGACACTGAACTGGCTAGGATTTTCTTAGACAATTGGAATATACAAGGTAATTTTGTTGTTCACAAAAAGATTGCTTGCAGTTGGTTAGCGCCCCAGGTGGATGAAGTTATGATAAACTCTGATGGCTCAAAGAAGGATTTGTCTGCTGGGTTTGGGGCCAACCTTAGGGATTTCAAGGGGAAGGTTTCTGTGCTTGCCCATGAGATGCAGGGGTTTGAGCTTGGCTTAATTTTGGCTTGCAGAAATGGGTTTCAGTTAATCTGTGTGTGTGTTGATTCTATGGTGGCTATTCTTCTCCTTATTAGCAAGGATCGTAAACCCCCATGGTCTGTGTTACAAATTTGGAGGAGGATTGGTACTCTGCTGCAGGGTTTTGATAGAGTTGGGTTTGTGCATTCTTATAGGGAGACTAACCAAGCAGCTGACTTGCTGGCTGGTTTTCACCCTAATTGTAGATATGTTGACTTGAGGCCTGAGGATTCATTTATCTTTCTCAATTTATTTTGTAAAATGGTTCAGGGAAAAGAAGAGGGATGTATACTTTACCCATTTTGCCGATTACCAAGCTAGTGTTGCATCAAGTGTCTGGCCGCAGCTGCAGAAAAGAATTCACTTTGTCCTTCGTTTCGAACCATATACGAGAAATCCAATATACAACTCACAGTATGATAAATAACCTACACTAAAGATCATGGTCGAAAATTCATATGAAGTAAAATTTATTGAGAGGACACAAAAAATACATTTCTACTTCCCACATAACACTGTTTGGATATTGTATACCATCTAGGACAACAAGATTTCAAATTCTAGAACATCAAAAGATTAACAGAGCACTGTACAACGAAAGCTTCTAAGAAAAACCGAGTCAAGGCATAGAACAACACACCTAGCAAAATCGACGGGAAGAGCTGGTAAAGCCTTCGATAAAGCGCTTGAAGCATCGAGTGACACCAAGACCAGCTATGATAGCAAGGTAACAAGCATAGACTGTCATGAAATCGTACATTGCCGCTCGACCAACCAACACACTGTAGAAGATAAAATCACCAAGCCCTAACTTAATTGCACCAGATGAACCTAAACCAATACCCTCAAACGGTGTACTTTCAGTTGCAACATCTTCTCCTTGTCCATTCCTCTGCAATTGTCTATCAATCAAAGGCGCCACTAGCTCATTTGCTCTTTCAGAAACCATAGCCTCTTCAGAAATAACCAACCTTGTCTCCATTTGATTCACCGTATCAGATGATAAACTCTCAGAACCAGGATTTGGCGGAGAACCCGTATTTACTACGCCGTTAGAACTCTCATCCTAAGTAGAACCAACTTCCCTACTTCCTCCAACAGTTGAAGAATTCCCAGTTACTTTCCACAGCCTTTTAGGTACACCCTGTCTAGTGGAAGATTCATGATGGGTTATCACAGGCCGAGCCAGTAAACCAACGCAGGGATATCTTCATCCTTGAAATTGCTAGTTCTAACAACAGCCTCAACGGTCCACCAGGTAATAAAACCGCAGCAAGATCATACAAAGCCAAAGCAATCAAAAGTGCCCAAGTAGTCCATTCAGGTAACATTGTAAACCAATAAGCAACAAACATCCCAATAACCACTAAATACCCTTGCGTAATCAAAATAGCCATGTTTGACATGAAAACAGCCATAACCCCAACCACAGAGAAATTGAACAAAACAAATAAAAATGTAATAGAATCAATAGGGATTCTAAACTTCTTAACCACTAACAATGTTATATCACCACCCATGAACCCTAAAACCATGAATGCTGAAAAACCCATGTAATATTTGAGGAATTTCGTAAATCTGAAGTAGAACATGAGAACTAATAGAAAAGTGGCAATTGTAATCATAGCTACAAATACAAGTGAATTCAAAAGAGCACCTTTGAATTTATCCCAATCTGAATCTGAAGTATCTTCATTGTAAGCAATTGTAGCTATAGTTGAAATTGATTGTGAAGAGGAAGGATCGCTATTAAGGATTGTAACAAGAAGAACAACTAAAAACATACAAATGGATACTGGGGTTATGATTCTAACCATTTCTTCTCCTACAGTTTCAAGTATGCTTGACCTTTTCCGATTTTCATCCATTTCTATTTATTTTTTGGATAACTGAAAGGGGATAATTGGGATTCAATTGAGGTTTCAATAGAAGAAATTGATAAGAATGAGTTTTTTTTTTTTATTATTTTAACAATGGTGGGTACTTCTGCCCTTCATTTGTTCGAGAAAACCACCACAGACCCGATAGAAAGAAGAAAATTCTAGGGGATGAAGAATATTGGTTGGGACTTGTTTGGCTCTGGCGTTACTTCAGGGGACTTTATCTCAGCCAACTTTTTTTTTTTTTTTTTGACGGAAACAGGGGCTTTGAATCGCCCCTAAAGTTTATTTATGACTACCTCATTCAAATTGAGGTTTCAAGAATTACATTGATCAATTACATCAATAAACAGGACAATACAGATGATATAGAAACTTAAAGAAATGAGATAAGAAAATCCTATTAAACTTCTGCAGCCTGTTGGAATAATGGTTTCAAACCATTTTGTTTCTTGACCATCAAATATATCAGATGCTTCCATAAAAGGAAAGTAATATACCCAAATTAGATTCTTCACAAACGATCTCTATATCTGGCGAAGTAGATCGTTTTTATCAATCACATGCTTGATAACAATACAAATCCAAATTTACCCTAATAATAGAATAAGAAAACAAGTCCCGTTAGTATTGTGAAACCATCAGAAAACCATAAAAATTGTTTAGAAGCAAAAAAAAATTATTGGAAGATAAATATATACAAGGAAAACAAACTAGAAGTGCATCACAAGTAGATATGAAAAATCAAACCAATACCAGACGGATCAAGGATCTGAGTTTTGAAGAAAGTAGTTTTTTTTCCTTTTTCACTCTCTCTAAAAATGGAATGCAAAGTAGTTTTAATTTAAATTTTTCACCACGTGATAGGTAACTAAAATATAGAAAGTACAACGGCAACAGTGTGATTTTTCTCCTAGGAGTACAAATGATTGATATTAAAGATAAATACCTGGGATTTTCCCTTTTTACCAACAAAAGCAAGACCAACTCTTTCAAACCTTGTGTGGATAAACTTAAGACCATGCTGGCTGGTTAGAAAAACAAACTTCTAAAACCACCGGGCAGAGCAACTTTCATCAGTAATGGTACCTCTACATCGAGTATTTACCAGATAAATTTTTTAAAAATTCCAAACACACCCAATTGATAATTCAAATGTTTAATATCCAAAAGCTTGGGATTCAATTTGCAAGCCAAAAAATCTAGGAGGATTAGGCTTCATCACCACAATTCTCTTCAACAACTCTATCATCACTAAGATAGGTAGAGACTGGCTGAAAACAAAAACTCTTTTTGGTACCAAATAATATCCTGAGAAATACTTCAAAGACAAGAATATTCATAACATAAATACAAAACCAAATCTAGAGAGTCATGAATTTGGAAAGGGATTCTGGAAGGCATTGAGCCATGACGTAACTAGGATAAGTTATTCAAAATCCACATAAATCAACTGCTAGCTTTAGTCATTAACTTACCTTTCAGGTCAAGTCCTCTTTACGTTCCAAGAAATTCAAGAAACAATAAACTAAAACAAACAGAAGTTGTGATTACTTTCATAATTACACCGTACATAACTAGTATTCTCAGAGCAGAAGATTCACCTTCTATACCCCACTCTCAAAGCATCAATACTAGATTCAAGCACATATACATAAGGAAAGACAATAATTATAATACTACTGAAACCACAATCTTTTTTAATCTTCACCGGAAAACAATAAAATCAAGTTCAACCTTCTTTTAACTTTCAACAATAACCATTCAACTAAATTCCCATGCAACGACTTGTTCACTTACCAAATGACAACAGAAAAACGAAGACCAAACACGCCCTCCAACTTCATCATCTTGAGCAATTATAAGCATTATAAAAACCATTGCAATTTTTCACACGGAAATCCTGAAATCTCTTAAGGATTTAAACCCTTAAAATTTTTCAGCACATGATTCGTCATTCTCCCGATGATCATTACTGATCATCATCATAATCACTCTCAAACTCATCTTCATCCTTTTCTTGATGATTATCATTGACCATCATCATAATCACTCTCAAACTCATATTATTCATAGTATAATTCCATGTCACCATTGCAGCGGGAAGAATAAGAAGCTGACCCATACCCTTGATCTCCAGTTTATTCCTTGATAGAACGAAGCTAAAGCTAGTGTGAGTTCCCTGAGTTTATACTTAAGTATCTTTATAGTTTTCTGTTATGACAACTGCAAATGTAATGTACTTGTCTGTACTAGTTACCTATCGGTCACTCTACTCAGTTTCTGTTTGGTGTTATATCATAGTCGGTCTGTGACTATTGACTATAAGTACAGTGTACTCTTCTTCATTTCTAGTTAACAAAAGATTCCTTTTTTTTCTTTCAATAATTCACTATAGTATCAGAGCCATGAGTGCCCTATTTCCAGTTCTTTTGCTTCCGCTATTAAACCTGCAACTTTTCTTTTCTTTCACAGTTTCCATCATGGAATCAAATATCTCCAACATTCCTTTTAATACAATATCTCATATGGTTCCTTTAAAACTACAAGATCGCAATTTCTTAACCTGGAAAGCTTTACTTTTATCTTTGTTCAAAAAGTTTAACTGATACATGTGTATCCGTACTCCTTTAAGGAACTTAGTTAACCTCAAGCTAAGTTGAGGGAAGAATCCTATTCTAGGCAGGAATCCTTGTTTAGGCAGAATTCCTAGTTAGGGAAGAGTTTTGTTATAGGCAATACTCTTAGTTTAGGAAATAGATTCCTAATATAAGTCCTTGGTCGGCTGAGTACGATGAAGGCTATAAATAGAGGGCTTTGGCTAATAGCTAACACTCATAAACTAGGCATAGAAAACCTAGAGAAATCTTGGAACAATACTGGTGCAAGCTTAGCAAACAATTTAAGGTTAATCCACTGTTCAGAGAAGATTGTGAGCGTAACAAAGAGAGAATTGTAATCATTCTCTTGTTCATAATCTAGAGAAGATATTTTTCTAGAGTAGATATGTACCCCTTTGCAGAGGAACATCAACATCGTGATTGGTAGGCATATAATTTATTCCCCTCAAACTAAGGTAGAGGATGGAATCTCTCTAAATAGCGCAAAAGATCGGATTCGACTTACACCGTAAAATTGTGAGGCCTGAATGTTACAGGTTGGTGTTTGAGATAAAGCGCAGAGATAGTAGTATTATCGATTTAAGCGCAATTGAGGGTTTCCTACTGAACCCCAGGATTGGTTCTGTAAACTAAAGATATTCTTCTAATATAGATGCACTTTAGCGTGGTAGTCACTGAAAGACTCATATTGCATCTTATTGATGATCATAATGAATCCTTGATGGATTCGAGGTTCTCTGACTCAGGCAGCCTCCTGACTTTGTGAACTACGTCATCCTTGAAATTAAGTCGTTATCACCACATGGGAGAAATTCATGAACAATCCTTGTGTGTATTTTATGTTCTTGGTATAAGGTTAAAATCCGAATGAAATGATGATATCATTTTTGGCTTCTAAAAGAGCCATTGGTAGCGCTAAAATCCACACTTGAACTAAATTTTGAGATCTCGCTGAAATTGAAATATTTACTCGACCTGAAGTTCGAGGACATGCTAGCATAATAAAACTTCTATATACCTGAGTATCTAGTTTTGATACTCGTAATACTTATCGTGCTTCAAAATTAGCACCATTAGTTTGGATCCCGTAGAGTGGAAAAGTGATCCATCTGTTACGTACGTAAAAATAATACTTTATGGTTCAGAAGTACCATCTACAGATTTAATGCATGCATTATCTTGTTTTTCTAACTTTTGTTTTGCACGTTACATTTTTAGAGGCTGAAATTGATTCTACGGTATTTATGAGTTTACAAAAAGCCTTTCATTGTTATGCATGAAGTTAAAGCGGAAAACTGAATTTGGTGTGCAATGATGGAGGAGTTAAATGCGAGGTGTACATTGTTAGTGGTATACTCGGCGCAAGACCTACAATCAATCCTCCATAAACTGCAAATGGTAAAGCAGTTTTCTGAAGGCCATATAATACTTGCACCACCAACCGCTTTAAGTTGTCATGCTTCAGGGGGAGTAAACTCGTAGAATCATAGGGTAGACTTAAACGCGTTGTACTCTTTTTCCTTCACTAAGGTTTTGTCCCAATGGGTTTTCCTTGTCAAGGTTTTAACGAGGAAGCATATGCGTGTCCAACACCATCATCGGGGGACGTCCGTTGTATTCTTTTCCTCTAGTCTGGTTTTGTCCCATGTGGTTTTCCAGACGAGGTTTTTAATGACGAAACATTTGCATCGACGTCGATATTATTTTGAATTTTAGGCGCTCAGGTTTTGTCCCAAGTGGTTTTCCTGATGCAGGCGTGTAGGTTTTGTCCCAAGTGGTTTTCCTAGCGAAATTTGTCGGAGGAAGTATGTCCTGACACTCAGGTTTTTGTCCCAAGTGGTTTTTCCTGATGCAATTTTGACGGAAGTCATGGCGATGACCAATCTCAATCCAAGTTCAGGTTTTTCCTAAATGGTTTTCATGACACAGTTTCGGCGACGGGAGAATATGTGTGATTACCATCATCACTTTAAAGCTACCGATGTTGTGCTCTTTTTCCTTCGACCAATTTTTATCCGAGTTGGATTTTTCTGGCAAGGTTTTAACGAGGCAACGTTCTTAGAATGGTGGTCCAAGGAGGAGTGTTGTATCATGGGTAGCCCACCATCTCACCGCCTAGGAAGAATCAAGAAAGCTCGAGTTAATTTTCCACATCCTCTTCGCTGGACAAGATAAGGATCAGGGGCGGAGCCAAGGGTTGACTAACACTGGCTCTAGCCCCTCCTAAAATCAGCAAAATTATTAAAATACCCTTAAAATCGGCTAAATTTTGTATTATTCCAAAATACCGTTATATTTTCAATTTAGTCCACCTAAATACTTTGTATTTATTCCATTTAGATCCATAAAATACATATCTTGGGCTAGGTTAAAAATATAGGTTTTAAATAATTATTTCTTAGACAATTATTTATTTTAAAGGAAAATCGATTTAACCCAAGTGAGGCTCCTGTATTTGAAAGCCATCTAAAATCAAGGAAGGTTTAGTAATCCTTATTCAGGATTGGAATTGTAGTGAGACAAACACATTTTAATAACTTAGACACCTAAGAGTTTGAGAGTCAGTTGCTTTCCCCATTTTGCTTCCATCAGAAGCAATAAACAGATAAAAACAAACTCTTTCCACTTTCATTTCTCATGCTTAAATTACCTTAGTTAACTAGTTAAGCTACAGCACATTATTACATGAAACTAAATTAGTTAACTACATAAAATCCCACTACTTTTCTCTGGTTTTCCCTTCTTCGTGGTTTCTTTCTTAGAAATTGAAACTAATCCCACTTACTTCTCTCCGGTTTTCCCTTCTTCATAGTGCAGTCTTCAGTTTAGCAGGGATTTTTCCATTTGAAAAGGTATTGTCAAATCTCTAACTGTTTACAATAGATAGTTGTCTAATTTGAAAGTTTGGGTTTTTCTGCTTTTCGTTGAAACTATCAGTATATGATTAGTGCTTCTCCATGTTATTAAAACTATCATCGGCAAGGCTTCACCCTGCTATCTGGATTTTTGCTGTTGCACTTTAAGTATTTGTGAAATTGTTTCAGTAGAAAAATGTTTGCATTTTAAATATCTATTGTCATATGATTTTGCATCAATCTTGATATTTGGTTTGAGTATATTTTGCAGGAATTAAATGACTTCAGAAACCAACTTGGAAAGGTCAGGAAAACCAGAGAGTTAACGGAAGATATCTTGGCTCTTAACAGGCAACTAAAAATTCGTAAGCTTGTTAGAAGAAAAAAGGTTTGCATACATGGTTGCATTTACACAGTGCATAGTTGCATACATGGTTAGATCACAAATCTAATTGAGAAAGCTATCCCCGATAGCACGGGTTTCTTCCTAGATAAATTTGTTTTCATGGCCATGGTCTGTAGTAATGACAAACCATTACTATCAACTGAGTTCAAAACTTAACATCAAAATTTTTTACTTCCTGTGCAGGTTTAAGTTGCAGTCATTCGTAAATTATTTGTTGCCTAGCAGTTGGTTAAGGTTTAAGTTGCAGTCATTCGTAAATTATATGTCAGCATATATTGGATTTTGTAGGGCACTCCAAGAAGCCTCTTTTTGGTACGTTTTGAAATGGTTAAATTTCTTAATTACGATTTTCTTTGTCATTTCAGATGGTTTTCTATTCACAACAGTTTGACGCTGCTAATTAACCAGATCAGGGAGGATAAGGGTTAAATTAGAACTCATGTTATATAGTCTGATATGAAATGTTATGTTAGTAGCCTTGAGTTATTTGTTTTTTGAAATCTTTTATTCATTCTGGATAAATGGTAGGGATGAACAGAACCACCGAGTTATGGATAAATCTTATGCTTGAGCCTGCACTGAGCTAGTGGACCAATTCGGTTCTAATTTTATTGGGAAATTAAACATGCTTAATTTCTTTTTCCATCATGATAATTCATTTTCAGTTTTGCTATTGAATATTTTAATGCTCTGTTTTTCATCCCAGTTTATTTTCTTCATTGTGCAGGGCTAATGCAAAGTTACCAACTTTGGAAGAAACAACGACCAAAAGCCGAATTTGAATTGGAACAACAAAGTCTGCAGTGGAGAGGTTAGTCTCCGTTATATTTGAAAAAATTGGAAATGATAGGTTAGTCTACCTATAGCACCATGAGACTTTTGCAATAGTTGTATTCCATTAATAATTGGAAATGATAGAAAGGGAGAAAATTAACCTGCTACCTTATTGCCATTGGACAAAATATGTTTCTATCACTCATAAAATATATCATCTCGAGAATACGAAGTTTTTGCTTAGAATTGGGAATTGGGAGTTCGGAGTAAGATTTACTAACAATTGCCTACATTCTAGCAAAGTCCCGAAGCAATTACAGTTCATTTAACGGTAAAATTTGCATACAATCCTCTATCCAGAGGATCTGCAATGATTGGTCAGTGTGTGCACCTTCCCTTGATCATTTTTCGAATTCATGGTCCAAAGCATAAAATGTGTCTTGGGAATAGATAACTTACCCGGGTTACTATCTAGTTTCTTTCATATCTTTCTCTTCGTAAATCGATATACAACAACTCTACTTGTAAGATAAATCTCTTCTCAGATGATTTATTAGTAAGTATTATCTTTTCCACTCATGAAAATCAGTATCGGGTTTTCATTTCCTTCCAGTTTTTGTTATTTCTAGGGTTTTACAGTTCAATTGCTTAACTTCATCGTTAAGTTTCTTCGTCTAAGATGACTTTTAGCTGGCTAATTATAACTTATTCCTTCAATTCCAGACTTTTTCCAAGGCTTGTTTCTAGCCATTGAGTTGTTAAAATTTAATTTCAGTTGTACAGTTGTCAAAACCTAGGTTTTCATTTTCTACTTTCCTGTTTTTTTTTAGGAGATGTCTCGAGTAGAAGAAAACTGGGAGAGATTGGTGCGTGCTGCATTACGGAGGGAACGTACAGGTGTGTTAGAATTACCTCTAAACATGTTCTAAACATGTAGATTATTCTAGAAACAAAGAATATAAGGTAAGCCTCCATAGGAATAGTTGTTAGCCTCCATAGGCATAGTTCTCTTCTTCTCTTTGTAAGCCTATAAATAGGCATTTGTAGTATCATTTGTAATAATCCAAAAAAATATCAAAAACATTGTATTCTTGTTATCTAAACACTCAATCAATGAATCTCTCTATTTTGGTTCAATCTTGATATGGTATCAGAGCTAGGTTAAGGATCCTTGTATCTAGTATTGAACCATGGGAGATACAGAAAATTCTAAAACCACAAAACCTTCCGACACAATTATTTTTCAATCCGTTGGGTCATCGTTCAAGGCAGGAATTACTTTGGATGAATCAAATTATGATCTGTGGTCTCAAATCATTGAGATGCATATTCCGAGAAGGAGAAGATCTCCTTTATTCGCATGACGACGTCTCCAGTTCCATCTAAAAATGATGACAAGTATGATAAATGGTTTAGAAAATCAAAAGGTCAAGAGATGGCTATTAATGTCTATGTCACGAGAAATAATGAAACGATATATTCGTTTACCTCTCGCTTCGTGAGATCCGGGATCTTTGTTTCTAAGGCTTTCTATGATGGGAGAGATGAACTACAAATTTATATCTTAAATCAAAGGGCTTTCTCTGCCAGCAAAATGGTAGACCACTCCGGTCTATTATGGGGAATTAGTAGAAATCTTGATGAGCTAGATCACCGTGATAAGGTGATTATGGAAAATGAAAAAGATGTTGAACTATATCGAAAATCAGTTCAACGTATGAGGGTGCATATTTTTCTTGCTGGTTTAGACAGTGAATTTGAACAAATACGTGGGGAAATTCTAAGGAAGGATCCCATACTTGAATTAGAACCTTGTTATGCTTTGAAACGACGTGAATCTGTCCAAGCATACTACAATGAACAAAGGAACTGAAGTTGATACTTCGCAATGGCAACCCGTCGTCAATACAACATTAAAGATAAGTCCGCCACCGCACTCATTGTAATAAACGTGGTCATACCAAAGACAACTCGCTTTGAGATTGTCGGGTATCAGATTGGTGGGATAAGCGCGATCCCAAGAAAAAGAACTCCGTTGAAGCATCACATGTGGTTAGCAATCTAACATCCGCTATGGAAACAACCAATGGTAAGGTTTTTAATGTTTCGCAAGTTGTTCCTAATAACTCATGGATAATTGATTCGGGTTACAGACCATATGACTTTTGATTCCAGACAGGTTTTCTCCTCTTAAAACATCCATACACAACTCCGTTTGCACAACAGATGGATCTTTGGCTCGATAATTGGAGAACAATCATTAAATATTATCGATACATTGAGTCTAGATTCGGTTTTAGTCGTTCCCTCTCTAAGTTATAATCTATTATCAGTTTCCCAAATTACTAAAGTCTTACATTGTGTTGTTATTTTTTGGCCTAATTCTTGTGTGTTTAAGGACATCCGCACACGGCGAACGATTGGATATGGGGTTAGAAGAGGAAAGCTCTACTATCTAGATTTGGCGTCAAAAATTTCAGAAAGATTATCTAATGCTTTATCTGTGAATGGTACTCAGGGGGAGAAGGAGAAATCGCAAATTTGGTTATGGCATAGACGGTTAGGGCATGCTTCTTTTGGCTACTTAAAAAGGCTATTTCCTAGTCTATTTTCAAAGGTTGATGTTTCTAGTTTTCAATGTGAAGAATGTGAACTAGCTAAAAGCCATCGTACTTTGTTTCCATCAATTTTAAATAAAAGTCCTATTCCATTCATGATTATTCATTCGATGTTTGGGGCCATCTAAAGTTAACACTCTTGGAAGCGCACGATGGTTCGTCACCTTTATTGATGATTGCACTAGGATGACATGGGTTTGCTTGATGAAATCAAAAGATGAAGTGAATAATTTATTTCAGAGGTTTCACAAATTAGTCAACACACAAGACAATAAAAAGATTCAAGTTCTTCAAGTGACAACGAGCGAATATTTAAGTACCGATTTTCAACATTATTTAAGAGAATGTGGTATTGTTCATCGACAACTTGTCCTAATACTCCTCAACAGAATGGGGTAGCTGAAAGAAAAAACCGTCACTTGCTTGAAGTTGTGCGTGCTTCATTAATATCAGCTCATATGCCGTTAACTTATTGGGGTGAAGCTCTTACCTCTGCGGGAAGATATGTGATCAACCGCGACACCTTCCAAAGAATATCATTTTTCGACACCATTTCAAGCTCTCACCGAGGCAACAGTTTCACCAACATTCCAAACTTTCCACCACGCATATTTGGTTGTGTAGCATTTGTGCACTTACACAAGAACCAACGGAGCAAGTTATCTCCCGAGCTTTAAAATGTGTCTTCGTGGGATATGCGTGCAAGTCGAAAGGGTATAGGTGCTACCATCCTCTAACTAAACGAATGTACATCACATTGGATGTTAAGTTTCACGAACACGTGATGTATTACTCAAGTCCGAACTCGGGGGAGTATGAAAAAGAAATTCAGACTCTTGACTATGAAGAAGACATAATCGAAGAAGATGTTGTTCTTCATATTCCAAAAGAACAAAAAGTTAGTGGGGAAGAAATTAACACAGATGGTGAAATTGAAGCTATAAATGAAGTTGAAGAAGATAATGCAGATGGATCAAGATAATGCAGATGAAGTTGAAGAAGATAATGATACATCACCAACCCCAATCCAACCGTTCGCTGAAGATGTTCTTGAACCCGCAAAGAAACAATTGCTTAACGTCGGAATAGAGGTATCCCTAAAACTATGTATGAACTCGATATTTCATCAAAAGCTAAATATCCCATGAGTAATTATGTCTCTAATCACCGTCTGATTTAATCAAATAAGTCATTTGTGAATCAATTATCTCTCAGTAGTTATTCCTAACGAAGATGCAGAAGCATTATCTCGATCCGAAATGGAGGAAGCTATGATCGATGAGATGAAATCCTTACAAGAAAATAATACTTGGGACATGGTTGAATTTCGAGGAAGGAAAGAAAGTCGTGGGATGTCGCTGGGTTTTTCTGGGTCAAATACAAGGCAAATGGTGAAATTGAACGCTTTAAGGCAAGATTGGTTGCTAAAGGGTATAGCCAGACTTATGGTGTAGATTATAATGAGACATTCTCACCTGTAGCTAAAATGAATATAGTGCGAGTTTTGTTGTCTCTTGCTGCAAATTTGGGTTGGCCATTGCAACAGTTTGATGTCAAGAACGCCTTTTTACATGGAGATTTGTCCGAAGAAGTGTATATGCAGCTTCCACCAGGAATGATGGAGTCGTAGTTGCATAACGAGAAAAGTTTGTAGGTTAAACAAGTCATTGTATGGTCCGAAACAATCTCCGAGAGCGTGGTTTGGAAGATTTACCAAGTCTATGAGAGCATTTGGTTATCGCCAGCAAATTCAGATCATACTTTATTCTTAAAAAGAAATCGAGGTAAGATTACAAACTTTAATCATATATGTAGATGACATGATAGTTACGGGAGATGATCCAGAAGAAAGAAAGGCTCTCCAAAATTATCTATCAAGTGAATTTCGGATGAAGGATCTTGCTTCTTTGAAATACTTCCTTGGAATTGAAGTATCTCGATCAACGAAGGAATATTCTTGTCACAAAGAAAATATGCCCTTGATTTGTTGGAGGAAACAAGTATGACATCATGTCAACTTGTAGATACACCGAAGAGAGCCGGTTTGAAATTATGTTCGGATGGAAACCAAGTACTGTTGATAAAGGAAGATACCAAAGGCTCGTGGGTAGACTAATGTACTTGGCACATACAAGACCCGATCTTGCATATGCATTGAGTATTGTTAGTCAATTCATGCATAATCCTCGTAGAACCACATATGAATGCGGTAATGCGAATCCTAAGATACCCGAAGTCCTGCTCCAGGAAAAGGGATCTTGTTTAAGAAAGTTCAAGACTTCAAAAGTATGGAGGCATATCCGATTCTCGACTATGGTGGGTCATGTGATGATATGAGGTCTACTTCAGGATATTTTACCTTCGTTGGGGTAATCTTGTTACATGGAGAAGCAAAAAACAAGGAGTTGTTTCACGATCAAGTCAGAGGCTGAATGGCGAGGTATGGCGCTGGGTATCTGCGAAGTTATGTGGTTAAAACGTACGCTATTTGAATTGGGGTATCCTCCTAGAAACCAATTCGTTTGTCTGCGATAACAAAGCGGCGTGTGATATTGCACACAATCCGAGTTCATCATGATCGCACAAAACATGTGGATATAGATAGGTTCTTCATTAAAGAGAAGTTGGATAATGGGATCGTGGAGTTACCTAGAATTAGATCGGAAGAACAGTAGGCGATATTCTAACTAAAGGTTCCAAGTAAAATATTTCGAAAGTTTGTTGGCAAGCTAGGCATGAGCGACATATATGCACCAACTTGAGGGGGAGTGTTAGAATTACCTCTAAACATGTTCTAAACATGTAGATTATTCTAGAAACAAAGAATATAAGGTAAGCCTCCATAGGCATAGTTGTTAGCCTCCAAAGGCATAGTTGTTAGCCTCCATAAGCATAGTTGTTAGCCTCCAAAGGCATAGTTGTTAGCCTCCATAGGCATAGTTCTCTTCTTCTCTTTGTAAGCCTATAAATAGGCATTTGTAGTATCATTTGTAATAATCCAAAAAAAATATCAAAAACATTGTATTCTTGTTATCTAAACACTCAATCAATGAATCTCTCTATTTTGGTTCAATCTTGATAAGGTGGTGATGCATTTGGTCGACCTGTTACTGGAATTGCTGGTAACGTTCCGTCTTCTTTGGAGAACAAGAGGGATATAGATGAAATTTTGAGGGCTGCTGATGAAATACAAGATCAAGACCCAAATATCTCACGAATCCGTAAGCTCAATGTCATTTATTTTACAGTAATTTTATCTCAACATTTGTACTGTTACTACTTTTGTGCAACTACGATTTTACCAATAGTTTGCTTTTTGCATTTGCATTTCACTATACAAGCGGTTTGAAATAATAGATCACCCTGTCATAGATAGTTAGCGATTTAGTATCTCATTCTCAGAGTCTCATTAACATAGTTTACATTGCAATGGGGGTTCAAATACTAAGAAATGCAATAATATGCTGCATAGGTCGAAATAGCCTGTCCGGATTGGTATAAGGAGCAATGAGAGACCTTCTAAAGTGCATCAGGACTGAGGGATTCAATCTTGCTATTGATATCAGTATTATGGCCCCTTCCAAGACTTGGTTCTTGAATGGAAGCAATCTTGAAAGGGTACATTATATATGGCAGACAAGTCACACCTATCTTCGAAGAGTTACTGATTGTTCTTAGAAATAAAAGTACTCTTGAAAAATAATCTAAAACAGCTATGGAAGTTCTCTGTAGTAAGGTTGTAGTGGATAAGTCTTAGGAAACTACATACTAGTGAAGTACGTGTATACTTGGAATGACTTTTTACTTACCAATTAAATGGTCCCTACAACTTCACAAATGTTTATGTTCCTGGTTTCTGTGTACTACATTTAGATAAATATTGTAGTCAAGAACATGTTGGTAAAGTGTTGTGAGTAGTCAAGCCTTTAAGCTGGGATTCACTTCTTTGAAGAAAATCATGATTCTTCACTGGATTTATACTCCCATTTTGAATTGAATGAGTTCAGGGCCTAAGTGGGCCTTTTTCTTGAAGGGCTTTAACGGATTTTAGTCTGTCCTTGTTAAACTCCCTTTTGTTAGTCAGTTTTACTTGGCGACCGAACCAAAGGCTTGTTGCTTCATGCTCAGGGTTGGCACAGAATGAAGCCTATAATTCTTCCTGGTTATAAGTAGTAACTTATTCCCTTCTTTTGATTATGAGGGGAAAGAAACTGATCTCTGAATTATTGTTTGGTTAATGAGTGGGGTTTCAACAATAAACAAGATGCATTATTTATGGTATCTGGTCAATTTCTAGGGAATCATCTTTTGTGCATTTATCTTTTTACTGGCACAATGTTGTAGGCAGGCTGTGGATGCCAACCACTTGGAATGACCAACCTAGGGGTCTCACATCACCACACCTAAAATGTTAGGTCCTACTGATATATGGTGTGCTTGCTCATTGCATTTTTAAATACTGGATCTTTCAGTTTTTTGACATGATATATGGTCATGTGTTGCAGTTTGTGAGCATGCCTACGCATTGGCACAAAACTTGGACCCCAACAGTGAAGGTAGAGGTGTGCTACAATTCAAGACCGGTTTGAATTCTGTGATCAAGGTATATTTTTGCTTGTAAAATGTTGAGTGGTAAATTTTTAATATTTGCAATTTATAGAAAAAGACAGAACCAAAAGAAGTGATAATATTTTAAACCTTGTTGTGTTCTTTGTGCTAATTTTCAGCAAAAACTTCTTAAGAGGGAAGGTCTACGCATAGACAGAAGCCAGGACATTGCTCGCTTACGGGAATTTTACAAGCTTTACAGAGAAAATAACAAAGTAGATGAGCTACGTGAAGATGAAATGAAATTAAGGGAGTCTTTGGTAACCTTGCTTATCAGTGGTACTCCCTCCGTCCTAGTTTAGGCTAAAAGAGAATACTTGTGCTATACGACTATATATTTCAATTTTCAAGTTACTTAATTTGAATTTTTCCAACTAAATAACAAAACCTAGACATCTAAAAACTGGAGAGTGGAAAAAAACTATTCTCTTTGTGTTTCTTAATCTGCAAAATCCTATTTTGGCATCTTAAGGTTATTTTTGTGGCTTTGTTGTTCTTTTTTCTTGCTTGATTGGAGAGTACATGCTGTTATTAAGTTTTTGTTTTGTTGTTCCCTTTCTTGTTTATGTGGTATCTGTTTGTGAATCATGATAAGGGGTAGGAAGAGTTAGGTATCCAATCGTAAGAATATTTATAGTTACTGAAACTATGTACGAACTCATTCCTATATTTCGTTAGCTTTCTGATTGAATGCATACTGTTTCATTGTTCCCTTTCGTGCGATGTCTTACTTTTCCTCATGCCTGTTGCCGCTTCAGTATCTTTAAAAAATGATTTATTTCTTGATAGTAAATTGATTTTTATTCTTACTTCCAGTATTATAGTTATTGAAAAATCTGTTAATAAAAATAAGGTTGGAGCGGAAAACTGTCAAAAGGAAAAGGGTGTTTGCAATTCTGAAGGTTTTAGGTGCAGTGCTGGAGAAGCTTAGTGAAGAGGATACAGATGGATTGATCTCTGAAGAGGTTAAATTTTTGGTCCCTGTTATTTACTATTCATTTAATGGAGAAAGTGGAAAGCGCACATGTATGGATGTATTATGGTGTGCATCCATTTGTTCTTTCCCATTTATATAGAGTAATCCTGTGATATCTTACTCGGTTAATTTTGCTTAATTGTTCAGCTGAAGCGAGTGATATAATCTGATGCAGCGATGACAGAGGATTTAATCTCTTTCAATATAGTTCCACTGGATGCAGCCCTGACTACAGCAAATGCAATTGTGTCTTTACCTGAGGTAAATTGATTTTCCTTGATAGGTCTCAGGTTTCTGATTGTATTGACTTACTTGTGGACTTACTGTTGGTTTCTGCAGGTACGGGCTGCAGTTTCAGCTCTAGGGTACTTTAGAGGTTTGCCCAAGTTGCCAGAAGATTATTCTACTCCTGAGATGAGGAATGCAGATATGCTTGATTTTCTGAATTACGTTTTTGGATTCCAGGTTTGTTAAATGATTGATTCTTGAAGTATTACCGTTAAAGGAATTTTTCATTGCTCGAGTCAAGGTACAAAATGTCGAGGTATTCGATCAAAATTTTCAAACATGTTGTTTTTGGTCAAGTCTGGTAGCTACAATTTGGCGCTATGATAACGACCAAAATTCTAATTATGTCTGCAATTTCGGAATTATTTAATAGTAACTGTAAAATTTCGTCTGAAGTTTTTACTATTCAGTTTTATAAAATCAAATAAGGGAGTGAAATCGCCTATTCTTATAAAGATCAATTTTGTATGTGTATAAATCTCAATTTAGACAAATCCCCAAAGTGTATGCACAATTGTTTGGAACTTTTGTTCACAACCTTTTGACACATCACATATGCTTACACCTTATTTTTAAGAGATCAAGTCCCTATTGACGCACATGCGCTAACACCAAGTTATTAGCTTGTTATGGAGAAATACACTACAGAATCTCATGTCTAACACCAGCTTGTCATGAAAAAGATATCAGTTTTCAGTTTTGTACCTAAGAAATTGGTTAGAACTTAGAACGCAGGGAAAGTGCTTTTTCGGGTTCTTTAGTTTATACGTTCAACTAGTGAATGAGATATTGAACTATAAGTTATAGTTTTTCAACCATGGTCTTAAAGAAACAGGTATACAGAGATTGAATATGCTCTAACATCATTACATTTTAAATTTTTGCAGAAGGACAATGCTGGTAACCAGAGGGAACATATTGTTCTCCTCCTTGCCAATGAGCAATCTCGACTTGCCATTGCAGAGGAAATTGATCCAGTATGTGTCTTCAGTCTAAGTCTTTTCCTTTACTCATTAACTTGTTTACACTGGCACAACAGTTTCTTATCTCTTGTTCTTTCTAGGTAAATTATTTAGCTTATTAGCTTCTTGCTTTTAGTACGCAAGTTAATGTGGACCTAAACAGATAACAGCCTTAGAGGATTGCTTATTTCCATGTTCTCTTTTTCTTTTGATCGGTCAGTAGTTTTACTTGCTTATATCTAATAGATCAATCCTCTGTTTTTGTATATTCACAAACTCGGTTGCTTATTTTACGTGTCATCAGATTTGCTTTTATCTTCTTTTCTTTTCTTTTCTTTTTCCCTGATTGGTCAGTATGAGAAATCTGTTGTAAAAACTAGTGTGCTATTGTCAGTGTACATCGTGTTAGACAAAGAGCGGGCGGGGTTTCAGTAGTCACTCATTCCATCCCTGCAAAGTATTAAATGATGTTTTGGGTAGACCATTAGTCTTATTCTGAATAGACACACATATAATCTAACTTATAGCATATGACATGTTACTGATTATGTTTTTTTTTTTATCAACAATGTACTGTAATCATGAAAAATTTGTTTGAAGTTCTTACCAGTTAATTGTCTATTATCCTTCTGTGATTACCTTGTGCATTTTCCTGCTTCAGACATTGGATGAAGCTGCTGTACAGAAAGTGTTTTTGAAGTCACTTGATAACTACATCAAGTGGTGCAATTACTTGGGTATTCATCCAGCTTGGGGCAGGTATGTTTTATGTTGTTTAGGGAAGATGTATCTCAGTACTATCCCGGAGTAGTGTTTATTGTTTGACAATCTTTATTTTATATTTTTTTGGATAATTCCTTTTCCAATATTTTGTTTTGTGCAGCTTGGACACTGTGAACAAGGAAAAGAAATTACTGTTTGTTTCTTTGTACTTTCTCATATGGGGAGAAGCTGCCAACATTCGGTTTCTTCCAGAGTGTCTGTGCTACATATTTCATCATGTAAGTAGACCCTTCTATACATATCTTAACTTCATGATGTTTTCTTATTTACTTGTTCATTAGCAGTTCATGTCAATGGCAGCATTTAATTATTTTCATTAGAAATTCACTCTTCACGGAATTCAGTAAAAACCCTTTAATGTGTCATTTGGTGTGTGTAATTGGTGCAATTCGTTGGAGGAATGTAGCAAGCAGTACAAAGTTCAACTTTGCTATATGTTTTCGTTATTAGTTACTTATCAAGTCATGTGCCTTTTTTGGGGCATCAGTGGTTGGTTTCTTGCTGCCTCCGTTCACTTTGTTTGAAGAAGATCAGTTCTAAAGATCAGCTGAAGACACAAAAACTTGCAATAACATGTTGTAGAATAATGTCTTGAATACTTTCGGCTGCTTTGAATATATTAAGCACTTTCGGCTGCTTTGAATATATTAAGCACTTTCGGCTGTTTTGAATATATTAACTTAATGGCACTTTCGGCTAGTGGCACAATTATTGTGTCGACATTCTTCTTTCGCTTATCCTATATAAGCCACTGTAATTCTCATTGTTAAGCATCCCAAAAAAACAGTGAGAAACAAAGAGAAAAGAGAGTGTGAGTAGTGTATAGAGAGAGTAAGAGCAAGAACAAGGTCTTGTTCTTCAGAGGAGTTTATACTCTTGTAATCTTGTTCAAATCATAGTGCAACGTTATCGTCGTCTTCCAAAGTGGATGTAGATCATCTTGATCGAACCACTATAAATCCTTGTGTTGTGTGTGTGCCTATTTTACATTTGTTTTCATTTCTATTTCAATTCTATATTGATTGTGCTTAGAAGAGCCATTGGTCATAACAAATTGGTATCAGAGCAAGGTGGAGCTGCCGGGAGTCGGGCTGAAGAGTGGTTATGGAATGCCGGTGAGTCGAGGAAGGTCGCGGTGGAGTCGGAAGCTCAAAGTATGAGTAGTGTTCCAAGAGCATCTGGTGGCAGTAATCATTGTCCGATTGGTAGCATACGGACGGAGGTGGCGAGGTGGTGTGTATTCTCGCCAAGGTGGAGATTGTTGGAGTTGTGTGGCTCAAATACACACATGTGAGTCACACATGGGGTTGCTAAGGATAGTCCCACATGGAGGAGAACAAGTTCCATATGGTGATATATAAGCAAGGAATTCTCCATACATAGTACCGAGGCCTTTTGGATGAAAACCCCACACCTAACCTCAAGGTGGTCAAGTGGGAACAGTATCGGTGCTATGTGGCCGTGCCCGGAGAGGGTGCGGCGGTCCGTGGAGGTCCTACAAAATTGGTATCAGAGCAATAAGACTGTTGTTTCTGATGATGATGATGATCAAGATATTGTGCAAGAACCTGCCCAGGAAGAAGAAGCACAAGGTCATCAGTACAATCTTGCAAGAGACAGAGAGAGGAGGGAAGTTAGAGCACCTCAAAGATACGGCCATGCTGATTTGGTTGCATATGCATTTGCAAAGAGGGTGAGAGCATAGATAGGGATGATCCAACAACCTATGAAGAAGCAATCGGTGGTGAAGAATCAGCGAGAATGGGGAGCATCCGCAATTGAAGAAATTGAGTCTCTTGACAAGAATGGCACTTGGGAGATAGTTGCAAGACCAAAAGGGAAATAAGATTGTTGGAAGCAAATGGGTCTCAAGAAGAAACAAGGTACTTAGATGGTGAAGGAACAAGGTACAAGGCAAGGCTTGTGGCAAAGGGGTTTACGCAAAGAGAAGGCATTGACTACAATGAGGTATTCTCTCCTGTTGTTAAACATAGTTCTATTAGAACATTGCTTGCTATAGTTGCTTTGAAAGATCTAGAGTTGGAACAACTAGATGTTAAGACAGCTTTCCTTCACGGTGATTTGGAAGAGCGTATTTATATGCAACAACCAAAGGGTTTTGAAGTTCCTGGCAAAGAAGACCATGTATGTTTGTTGAAGAAATCTTTGTATGGTTTGAAGCAATCTCCAAGGCAGTGGTATAAACGTTTTGACACGTTTATGGTGTCAAATGGCTATGACAGGAGTAAGTATGATAGTTGTGTATATCACAGAAACTCCAAGATGGTTCATTTGTGTATTTACTCTTGTATGTTGATGATATGTTGATTGCTTGCAAAGACATGTCGAGATACTGAAGTTGAAACAGTTGAGTAGTGAGTTTGAGATGAAGGATTTGGGTGCAGCAAAAGAAGATATTGGGCATGGAGATTCATAGAAACCGAGCTGAAGGCAAGTTGCATTTGTCAGGAGAAGGCTTACATCAAGAAGGTGTTGGAGCGGTTTGGTATGAAAGATGCAAAACCAAGTACTCCTTTGCAGCTCATTTTAAACTTTCTAGAAAGCAATCACCTCAAACTGCAGATGAGGCAAGAGTATATGTCTCGAGTTCCATATGCAAGCTTAGTTGGTAGCATCATGTATGCTATGGTTTGTACAAGGCCGGATATCGCACAAGCTGTGAGTGTGGTAAGTAGATACATGGGAAGTCCCGGAAGGCTCATTGGAAAGCTGTAAAGTGGATTCTGAAGTATCTAAGGGGAAGTACAGATGTTGGTTTAGTGTTTGATAAACACTATGGTGATTCGACAAATGTTGTGGGTTATGTTGATTCTGATTATGCAGGTGATCTTGATAGAAGAAGGTCATTGACAAAGTTATACTTTTACATTGTGTGGAAGTACTATCAGTTTGAGGTCGGTTTTTGCAAAGCACGGTTGCATTGTCTACAACCTGAGGCAGTACATGGCATCGTGGGAAGCATGAAGGAAGGTATATGGTTGATGGGTTTGGTTGGTGATTTAGGTTTCAAGCAAGAGAATGCAACTTTGTTCTGGTGATCTCAAAGTGCCATTCACTTGACCAAGAACCAGATGTATCATGAGAGAACGAAGCACATCGATGTCGTATCATTTTATCAAAGATGCAGTTGAAGAAGGTAGGATAGCGATGATAAAGGTTCCTACAGCGGATAACCCTGCAGACATGTTGACGGCGGTTCCAAGTATCAAGTTCAAGCATTGCTTGGACTTGGTTGGTGTCAACAGTGTTGAGAGCCCTTGAGGGGCCGAGAGAAGACGATGTGATGAGTGGTGATGGTATTCAAGTCAAGGTGGAGATTTGTAGAATAATGTCTTGAATACTTTGCCGCTTTGAATATATTAAGCACTTTTCGGGCCGCTTTGAATATATTAAGCACTTTCGGCTGTTTTGAATATATTAACTTAATGGCACTTTGGCTAGTGGCACAATTATTGTGTCGACATTCTTCTTTCGCTTATCCTATATAAGCCACTGTAATTCTCATTGTTAAGCATCCCAAAAACAGTGAGAAACAAGAGAGAAAGAGAGAGTGTGAGTAGTGTATAGAGAGAGTAAGAGCAAGAACAAGGTCTTGTTCTTCAGAGGAGTTTATACTCTTGTAATCTTGTTCAAATCATAGTGCAACGTTATCGTTGATCTTCCAAAGTGGATGTAGATCATCTTGATCGAACCACTATAAATCCTTGTGTTGTGTGTGTGCCTATTTTACATTTGTTTTCATTTCTATTTCAATTCTATATTGATTGTGCTTAGAAGAGCCATTGGTCATAACACATGTCATGGGATCGTGTACCTAATTATACGAACCGAGTAACTTTGGAAGAGGGCTTAGTTCTTTCACAAACTAATATGCACCTGAAGTACAATTGTTTATAGCCTTGTAGATGTTCAAATTATTTGATTTAATTAGGTGGGAAATCATATTGGATTCCCATGTTTTCTATTTTTATGGCCTTAATATATTTGTTTTCGTTTTTTCCCGTTCATATAGTGTCCCGTGAGAGTTATCTAAAAATATTAAAGTACACTTAATTTTGAAAATAAGTATCGTGAGCATACTGTAGCTTCAATTCACAACATAATGTATATGCATATTTACGGTTGGTGATTGATTCCTTTTCTCGGTTGCTTTTCTTACGGGTGCTTTTACTCTAATTGGACATTCAGATGGTTAGAGAAATGGATGTGATTTTACGGCAGTCAAGTGCAGTGCAAGCTGATAGTTGCAAGTTACAGACTGGAGGCCGTGCATCATTTCTTGATCAAGTTATTTCTCCTTTGTATGATGTCGTGGCTGCGGTAAGTTTTGTGTGGCCTTAATAACTCGAGGTTCTAAATTCTAATATTCATATAGCTTACATTCTTTAAACTCGCAGGAATCTAAAAACAATAATAATGGCAAAGCAGCTCATTCAGCATGGAGGAATTATGACGATTTCAATGAGTACTTTTGGTAAGGGTATATGCTCATAGTTCTTCTTTCACGAATACAAGTGTTTGCTAATTGTTCATTATTTTTTTCTTCTTCTCGCCTCCTTTTTTTTCTTCCAGGTCACTACATTGTTTCGAACTTAGTTGGCCGTGGCGCAGAAATTCACCCTTTTTTATGAAGCCTACACCGAAGTCTAAGGTTTGTGGTTACGTAGGCTCATCAGTTTACTAAAGTTTTCTTGACCTTTCACTCTTTCAGGTTGTTTTTTATCTAAGAATTTTCCTGTGTTTCTTAGCTGTGACCCATATTTTATCTTGATTTTCTTACTTTCTTATTGGTCTTCGAGTTATGCGATTTCACTCCTGTTATTTGTTTATCTGCAGGATTTTCTGGCATGTACTGGAGGTCAGCACCAAGGGAAGACTTCTTTTGTAGAGCACCGGACATTTCTCCATCTTTATCATAGTTTCCACCGATTGTGGATATTTCTATTTATGATGTTTCAGGTTTGACAAAATAGTTTTTGTTTATTATTTACTCTAGTAAGTTAGTATGTCTGAGTGGGACTAATTGAAAGCATGGTAAGTTCATATC
Source organism: Papaver bracteatum (assembly GCA_023529315.1). Lineage (NCBI taxonomy): Eukaryota > Viridiplantae > Streptophyta > Magnoliopsida > Ranunculales > Papaveraceae > Papaver > Papaver bracteatum. Next base: position 26,354 of record JAJJWX010000344.1, read on the forward strand.
TTATATTAGTAGGTACTGGCTAAATTTTGCTAGCATTCTTTGTTAGCAATGCGAGGCACGCCTTCCCTGAAATTGGGGGAGCTGGTGCACAGTTCATGTCTTGCCATGACACTGGGGCTTTTTTGTCCATGTTAACCTGACCCATCAATGGCTTGCCCTGCTAACTATATTAATATAAGAATTTTTGTATATTTCTGGATGCGTAAATTTTATTTGTTGTGTGATCATTAAGTGCAGGATAGCCTGAAATCATGATAAATATTGTTTACTCAACATTTGCATAGATCTTGTCTGCATTTTGCTTCTATTAATTTCCCTATAGTTCAAAACCTCATGTCTCTGTTGGCATTCATTCAGATAATTTAAATGTTTGCTAGTACATTTGGAATTATTGCTAGTATCAGTGGCCTATAGCATTCATATATTGCTAGATTATTTGTGAAGCAGATGCATTATATGATTGATGCTGTATCTTGTAACTTATTACAGTATATCTGGAATTCAAGGAAATGCATAACATAATTTACTTCATGGATACATTTTTCTTGAGTGGAAACTCTTAATTTTATTTCTAATTTCTATCTTTTTCTATCCTTGACACAGTTTTGGTGCTTTTGATCAACGATGTTGTTGTTGTTTGTTGCCTTTTGCTTGTTACTTAATCTCCAGTTACTCGTCATCATCGCTTTCAACCAAGGGAAGTTTAACGATAAGACGATAAGAGAGGTTCTTAGTCTTGGCCCGACGTTTGTCATCTTGAAGCTTTTTGAGAGTACGTTTCTACTACCCTGTAATTCAGTCTTGGCACTATATAAAATCTGCTATACACCTTATTGTGTTGTTTTCTTCCCCTTCAAATTATTTTTATTGGAAACTTTGTTTCTTGTTGACTCCCACATGTGCATGCCGCTTCTCTTATTTCACTATAGACACTGTGTAAGAGAAAGAATGTTTCACCTCTTATGTATGTTGAGGAATGTAATGCGGTGGGGGTATATTTTAGAAGGAAATGCATAGCAAGGAATGGAAGCTTGATTGAATGACCTCTTCACCTCCTATTCTTCTTTGTCCATTAGTGTGCTAATCCTAATTTGGTACAGGTGTGCTGGACATTCTCATGATGTATGGAGCCTATACTACATCACGACACATAGCAGTTTCTCGAATTTTTCTTCGGTTTCTATGGTTTACCGGTGCTTCAGTCGTCATATCCTATCTTTACGTGTAAGTTACTTTCAGTATTCACCAAATGGTTTCGGATTTCATGAGCTTCTATTTGCTCGACTCAAACCATGGACCGAGATGAGGATGCAATGTTTCTGTCAATTTCAGGAAAGCTCTTCAGGAGCAAAGCAAACCAAACTCGAGTTCTGTTATATTTCGGATGTACGTCTTTGTCGTAGGAATATACGCTGGTGTCCAACTGCTTTTTAGTCTCCTCATGCGCATACCTGCATGCCATAGCTTGACTAATTCATGTGATCGCTGGGCTGTAATTCGCTTCTTTAAGTGGATGCACCAGGTTTGTTTCTTATGTTGCACATTGCTTTATAATCTGCGCATATCTTTACTAAGCAGCATGCAATTTTGATATTTTTGTATCCTTGCTGTGTGAAGGAGCGCTACTACCTTGGGCGTGGGATGTATGAGAGGACTAGTGACTATATCAAGTAATCTTTTTACTCTTGCTTCATAAATTTTCTTGTAGTTATTACTACGGTATGTCTTGTGTCTTAATGAATTGCAGGTTGTGCCCTCACTTGTAAATTGCATTTATCACCGTGCTAGACAGTAGATAAATGCATGTTTTATTGTTCATGATGCTATTTGGAGTGTCAGAATGTTTCTAACTTATCTATGGCCTTGGTTAATGCCTTAACCCGCATGACTACTGAAGTGTGCTTTTAATGTGTTTTTTATCATCCCGCAGGTATATGCTTTTCTGGGTAGTCGTTCTAGGCTGTAAATTTGCATTTGCTTATTTTCTCCAGGCAAGTTTCATTTGGACATATTTCTTCGCATTGGACCTTAGATACGTACTTTCTTATGAATATGTGTATTATTCCCTCCTGGATGATTTATGCAGATTCAGCCCCTCGTAGAACCCACAAGAATTATTGCAAATCTTCCAGTTTTAGAATATTCGTGGCATGATTTCGTATCTAAAAGTATGTCAGAAGTTTTTGATTTCACTTACTTTTAGAGTCTAATTTGTTATGTCGCAACCTGCACCCAGGTGCTATTGCCTTTCTAAGTACGTCTATGTTCTGATGTGTGTTTTCTAATGCTCATTTGGAGACGTTATATGATAAATCTGCTGTGTGTCTACAGATAACCACAATGCTTTGGCAATTGCGAGCTTATGGGCACCAGTGATTGCTGTAAGTATTACTCTCAAATATTGTTTTTATGCAGTGATCTTTAGTTAGATGGTCATTTCCTATGTTGGGAATTCTCTGTTCATGGGAACATAAAGTTGTTTCTCTGTTACATGGTGGATCATTATATCTTCATGAATAACGAAATTTTCACACTGCTTTTTAGTTCTCATTATGAAGAAAAATCAGACATCACGTCAAATCCAATTGATTGATAAATTTGATGTTTTTCCAGCAAATTAATATGCTAGAAATCTACTTTTAAGGGATAGTTTAAAAGGTGGAGTAGAAAGACCATTGCGTCTGTTATTATGTTTGTTGATTTCTTTATTTCCTTTCCTGAGACCTTTTAAATTGTTTGCGCTTTCTGCAGATCTATCTCTTAGATATCTATGTGTTTTACACAATTATATCGGCCATTGTTGGGTTTCTTCTTGGGGCTAGGCATCGTCTTGGGGAGGTGAGTCGTTTGATTCTGAGTTCTGACATTGCCTGCATTGTAAATTGGAAGAAATAATTTGGTTGAAATGTAAAATGTTCAATTGAGTTGCGCTAAATTCCTGTCCTTGCGCGTACTTGGGTGTTTATATTATCCTCCTTGTCACCTGTAATTATTATGTTCTTGTAGCATGTTATTTAAGTTCTTTAAGAGAAGCAAGTACTTCCATTTAACACTGCAGAACACTTGCCGATATAGTTAGCTTTTCTTCTCTATTTCAGATTAGATCATTGGAAGCTGTCCATGAACTTTTTGAAAAGTTTCCCGGGGCTTTTATGGAGACTCTTCATGTTCCTCTTTCGAGAAGGTTGTTGTTTTCGCCGCTGTATTTTTTGTTCTTATTTGTGTTTTCTGTTTTGCTTCTCCTCTCCTTCCATTATCTTATATATAGGCATCTGAATGCAATGTGTGTGTTGCAGGTCCTTCCTCCAAACCTCCAATCAGGTGAGACCGAAGTTTGCTTCGTAGAGCGATGCACCCATTATTTTCTGATTAAGAATAAGAAATTTCTTAATATAACTTAATCTAAAGCTTCCCAAGAACCTTTAACCTAAGAAGACAAAAGTAAACAGGGTTCAAAAAGAACTTGTTTAACTATGTTTATTTCGGAAACAATGATTATTAGGGAGTGTTATGACCAATGGCTCTTCTAAGCACAATCAATATAGAATTGAAATAGAAATGAAAACAAATGTAAAATAGGCACACACACAACACAAGGATTTATAGTGGTTCGATCAAGATGATCTACATCCACTTTGGAAGACGACGATAACGTTGCACTATGATTTGAACAAGATTACAAGAGTATAAACTCCTCTGAAGAACAAGACCTTGTTCTTGCTCTTACTCTCTCAATACACTACTAATGTTTCTCTCTCTTGTTTAGGAACTCTACTCTGCTTTTGGGATGCTTAACAATGAGAAACTAGAAGGCTTATATAGGATTCGAAAGAAGAATGTGTACAATAATTGTGCCACTAGAAAGTGCCATTAAGTTAATATATTCAAAACACTTAAAGTGCTTGTTATATTCAAAGTAGTTCGAAACTGCTTAATATATTCAAACTTCTCTTAAAGTATTCAAGACATTATTCTACAAATCTCCACCTTGACTTGAATACCATCACCACTTATCATCATCGTCTTCTCTCGGCCCTCAAGGGCTCTCAACACCTGTTGACACCAACCAAGTCCAAGCAATGCTTGAACTTGATACTTGGAACAGCCGTCCAACATGTCCGCAGGGTTATCCGCTGTAGGAACCTTTAGCATCGCTATCCTACCTTCCTCAACCGCATCTTTGATAAAATGATACGACATCGATGTGCTTCGTTTCTCTCATGATACATCTGGTTCTTGGTCAAGTGAATGGCACTTTGATGTCATCGAGAACAAAGTTGCATTCTCTTGCTTGAAACCTAAATCACCAACCAAACCCATCAACCATATACCTTCCTTCACCGCTTCCGCGATCGCCATGTACTCGCCTCGAGTTGTAGACAATGCAACCGTGCTTTGCAAAACCGACCTCCAACCGATAGTACTTCCACACAATGTAAAAGTATAACCTGTCAATGACCTTCTTCTATCAAGATCACCTCGCATAATCAGAATCAACATAACCCACAACATTTGTCGAATCACCATAGTGTTTATCAAACACTAAACCAACATCTGTACTTCCTTAGATACTTTAATCCACTTCTGACTTGCCAATGAGCCTTCCGGGACTTCCCATGTATCTACTTACCACACTCACAGCTTGTGCGATATCCGGCCTTGTACAAACCATAGCATACATGATGCTACCAACTCGCTTGCATATGGAACTCGAGACATATACTCGCCTCATCCAGTTTGAGGTGATTGCTTTCTAGAAAGTTTAAAATGAGCTGCCAAAAGGAGTACTTACTGGTTTTGCATCTTTCATACCAAACCGCTCCAACACCTTCTCGATGTAAGCCTTCTGGGACAAATGCAACTTGCCTTGACTCGGTTTCTATGAATCTCCATGCCCAATATCTTCTTTTTGCTGCACCCAAATCCTTCATCTCAAACTCACTACTCAATTGCTCAAGTTTCAACAGATATCTCGACATGTCTTTGCAAGCAATCAACATATCATCAACATACAAGAGTAAATACACAAATGAACCATCTTGGAGTTTCTGTGATATACACAACTATCATACTTACTCCTGTCATAGCCATTTGACACCATAAACGTGTCAAAACGTTTATACCACTTGCCTTGGAGATTGCTTCAAACCATACAAAGATTTCTTCAACAAACATACATGGTCTTCTTTTGCCAGAACTTCAAAACCCTTTGGTTGTTGCATATAAATACGCTCTTCCAAATCACCGTGAAGGAAAGTTTGTCTTAACATCTAGTTGTTCCAATTCTAGATCTTTCAAAGCAACTATAGCAAGCAATGTTCTAATAGAACTATGTTTAACAACAGGAGAGAATACCTCATTGTAGTCAATGCCTTCTCTTTGCGTAAACCCCTTTGCCACAAGCCTTGCCTTGTACCTTGTTCCTTCACCATACGAAGTACCTTGTTTCTTCTTGAAGACCCATTTGCTTCCAACAATCTTGACCTTTTGGTCTTGCAACTATCTCCCAAGTGCCATTCTTGTCAAGAGACTCAATTTCTTCAATTGCGGATGCTCCCCATTCTGCTCGATTCTTCACCACCGATTGCTTCTTCATAGGTTGTTGGATCATCCCTATCTATGCTCTCACCTCTTGCAAATGCATATGCAACCAAATCAGCATGGCCGTATCTTTGAGGTGCTCTAACTTCCCTCCTCTCTCTCTGTCTCTTGCAAGATTGTCTTGATGACCTTGTGCTTCTTCTTCCTCGGGAAGGTTCTTGCACAATATCTTGATCATCATCATCATCGAAACAACAGTCTTATTGCTTCCTTGAACTTGCACCTCAAGTTCCACCTTGTCACCAAGCTCCACCTTATCACTAACACCCTCTTGACTTCTCCATCTAGTTCTTCATTCTTTGGCTTCAACATCGATTGCTCATCAAATTTCACATCTCTATTTGATAAGAAACTTGTTTGATCTTTCTGCTGGACACCATAACCTGTAGACTTTCACGCCCTTTGCATACCCAAGAAATATACACTTCTTTGCTCTAGGCTCTAGCTTCCCCTCATTCACATGAGCATAAGTTGGACATCCGAATATCTTCCAGTCTTCATAGTTAGCATCGAACTTTGTCCAAACTTCATTTGGAGTCTTGCACTCAATGGAAGTCGATGGAGATCTGTTCACTAAATAAGCTGATGTGTTTCACATACGCCCCAAAGCTGCTTTGGTAACCTGGCATTGGAGAGCATGCATCAGTGCCTTCTCCATTATGGTTCTGTTCATCCTTTCTGCAACACCATTTTTTGTGGTGTTTTTCTCGATTTGTGCGGTGTCTCACAATCCCTTGCTCCTTTGCAGAACTCGTTGAACTCACCCCACAAAATTCCAAACTATTATCTGTCCACAAGCACTGAATTTGTCTCCGGTTTGCTTCTCAACCATAGTCTTCCATTGCTTGAACTTGACAAAAGTTTCATCTTTGTGTTTAAGTATGAATACCCATACTTTCCTTGAGAAATCATCAATGAACGTCAAGCATATATCTACCACCACCATGTGAATCGACCCGAGAAGGACCCCAAAGATCAGAATGAATATAATCCAGAATACCTTTGGTGTTATGAATAGCTGTACTAAACTTGACTCTACTTGCTTTCCAAAGACACAATGTTCCGAGAAATCAAGCTTCCCTGTTTTATGACCACAAAGCAATCCCTGCTTGCTCAAAACAGCTAACCCCCTCTCGCTCATATGCCCTAGCCGCATATGCCACAACTTGGTAGTATCATCATCGAACTTGAAGAACATACCGCCGCATCACCCGTCGCAGTAGTACCTTGCAGCGTATAAAGACCATTAATTCTCTCGCCCTTCATAATTGTAAGACTTCCTCTTGAGACACGAATAACTCCACCTTCACCTTGATACTTGCAACCATTTGAATCAAGCGTACCCAAAGAAATAAGATTTCTTCTCGGTCGGAACATGCCTAACCTTAGTTAAAGTCCTCACCATACCGTCATACATCTTAATTTGAATTGTACCTACACCCACCACTTTACAAGTGACATTGTTTCCCATAAGAACTTTACCACCTTCTCTAGCTTGATAAGTAGTAAACCACTCTTTATGAGGACACATGTGAAAGGTACACCCGAATCAAGAATCCACCCGATTCTCGAGCTTTGGTATGAACCGTGAGAACCGCTCCATCATCACTTTCTTCTTCAACATTTGTTGCGGTGCCTTGGTTGGTATTCTTCTCGACAGTCTTCAATTTTGGACAATCCTTCTTGAAATGCCCCTTTTCCTTACAATGAAAGCAATAGAATTTACCGGATTTTGATTTAGACCTTGACTTTGATCTACTCCTATCAAATCCGCCTTTTTGGTTTCCTCTTCCTCTAACGAACAACCCATCTCCCGAATTATCTTTACCGTCGATACCCGTCTTCTTTAACTCCTTAGAGTTCAAGGCCGCTTAACGTCTTCCATGGAAATTGTATTTTTTTCCATACATTACGGTATCAACAAAATTTTCATAAGATGGTGGTAAGGAACAAAGCAAACCCAAAGCTTGGTCTTCATCTTCAATTTTGACATCAATATTTGCCAAATCCAAGAGAATTTTATTATAATCATCAATATGATTTATAATAGACGTTCCTTCATGCATTTTAAGAGTATGTAATTTCTTCTTAAGATATAAACGATTAGTTACGGATTTAGTCATATACCTTTTCTCCAACTTGTTCCATAGCCCGTCCGGTGTCGTTTCCGTTGCCACTTCTCTCAAGACCTCGTTGCTCAAACACAATAGAATTAATCCATGTGCTTTCTCCATGAGTTCTTCTTTTTCTTCTTCCTTCAATGTTTTTGCTAGAGCCGTTTTCCCCTTCAAAGTTTTCACCAAACCTTGTTGCACCAAAACAGCCCTCATCTTTAGCCTCCATAAATTGAAATCATTTCTTCCATCAAATTTCTCAATCTCATACTTTGCCGCCATCGTAGATCGTTTTTAACCGGAGCTCTGATACCAATTTGTTATGACCAATGGCTCTTCTAAGCACAATCAATATAGAATTGAAATAGAAATGAAAACAAATGTAAAATAGGCACACACACAACACAAGGATTTATAGTGGTTCGATCAAGATGATCTACATCCACTTTGGAAGACGACGATAACGTTGTACTATGATTTGAACAAGATTACAAGAGTATAAACTCCTCTCAAGAACAAGACCTTGTTCTTGCTCTTACTCTCTCTATACACTACTCACACTCTCTCTTTCTCTCTTGTTTCTCACTGTTTTTGGGATGCTTAACAATGAGAATTACAGTGGCTTATATAGGATAAGCGAAAGAAGAATGTCGACACAATAATTGTGCCACTAGCCGAAAGTGCCATTAAGTTAATATATTCAAAACAGCCGAAAGTGCTTAATATATTCAAAGCAGCCGAAAGTGCTTAATATATTCAAAGCAGCCGAAAGTATTCAAGACATTATTCTACAGAACACTTG
>JAJJWX010000345.1:0-42001 GCA_023529315.1 Papaver bracteatum
TGGTTGTCAGTCTCTACTTTCTTGGTCTTCTATTTCCGCCCTTAATCTTTCTCTCTCGCAAGCCAGGCGTGCTTGTTCGGGGTAATGTCTCTCAATTTATTCTTCAATTATTCTTTGATTCCTTTGATTATCTCTCCCATGTAATATCCTCCTACCTTCTTCTGTATTTTCTTCTTCATTTTGGTTGTTTCTTCCTCCTTGATTTCTATTATTGCGTCTATTATCCAATGCTTCTCCATGCGGATTATAGCAATATCCAACTATCTCTTATTCCCTAGGACGTTGTTCTCCATTTAAATTTTGCACTTCTTCTCTAAAATTTCTCATTGGGGAATTTTGCCTTGGTTCTTCTCTGAGTGATCTTGAATTTGATCTAACAGTACTTCTTGATCTCCTTCTTTGTAACCTCAAATTCTACATTCTTAGCTCATGATTTTGTCTTGTTAAATTCGCACGCTCTTCTGCCTCTAATCTTCTTTCTTCCTGTATTCTTTGTCTCAAATCATCTACTATTTCATTTTCACGTCCTTCATGAATTAATCCTCCAACCATTTCTTGATTTTTTTCTCCTTCTTCTTCATTTCTTAATTGTCCATTTTCTGCTTCTTCCATCGAATCCGACCTCCAAGTATGCACACTCACTCTATCATAATCCACATTCCTATCTCGTGTTTGTGTTTGTTGATTCGGATGTTAAATTGAACTTTCTACTTCATTTCTTATTCTATTTTTTCCTGATCTTATCCTTAAAGATTCTTCCAATTCACCTGTTCCCTCACCTGCAAGTCTTTTACTTCTCCTCACAGTTGTCGGTGGTTCTGATGTATTTCTTCTTATTCTAGCCATTTCTTCAACTCTAACAATTTCTTCAAATCTTCAAGTTGTAATTAGAGATTTCTTAGCTTGATTCTCCCTGTTTCTGGGCGCCAAAATATAGCTGCAGGAATTCCTACACTACACCCCTGATAAGAATCTATAGAAATTGAATTATGTTTGAGAATGAATTACGACACTTTTTTATTATTTTAACTTTTTAATTCTTTACAAAAGACATAAGAACTCAGAAGTACAAATTTCTTTCTAAAGTTTCTCTCTCCTCAAAATCTTATCAACTCTCTAAAAGACATCATCCTTTTCTGAACCTAACGAACCCTTTATATAGGGTTTTACATAATGGATGACAGCTAAGTTTTCCTTCTTTTTTGGATATACTTTGCGATCTTATCGCGATTGTTATAATATTCTCTCTCGCAAAATTGATAACCATCGCGGGATAAACATACTCTCTTTGTATTTCTTCTATCGTAAGATTCTTTTGGATTCTTCTGTGACGCTCGCGAAATGTCGTTAAAGAATCTTCTGTGACGCTCGCAAAAGTGTTGTTAATATCGTAGAAATAGTGTTGTAGCGATATTCTGGTCCTACAATAATCATGAAATATCGTGTATACTCAATGCATGTAATGTATCGAAAACAATCAATACGTAGGAAGCATCGCTGTTTTAAAGCTTAACCAAATGAGTCGCAGATCAAGCGTCTTAAAATAGCATCACGTACAACCATCTTCGAGTGATCATTTGGAGGCCGTATGGGCGGGCCATCCCTAGGTCGATCACTCCCTGTGGAAGAGTGGCGGACGATGATCACCGAGGTGCTTCATTGGTTGTCTAGCTTTCAACCTAGGTTGTCCGACCAAGCTGGCAAGGTTGGATGGATGAGATGGTTTACAGCATAAATTTGTGACCGTTGATGGAATTTTAGGGTTATTAAGAGTTGCGCAAGCATCACTCTTTGGCTTGACCGAATTCAAGCATGGGCACCAATTTTGGTGGGACCGATTGTTCATGCATGAAGAAGGACCGTTGTTGTGTACCTCTCTGTCCCATGAAGTCTTGATCTAGGCCACTCAAATTAACTGGAAAAGATGAGTGGTCGTGATCGATTTGCGATAGAAATCCTTTGTCGCAAAGGATTTGGGAACCACATGACATGCCTTCTTTGGGAGTGCGTTTTGAGGCGCTCGGCCATGGTTGGCCTAGGACGGTCGGTCACACGCATAGGTGGGACCACGGTGATCACGTTGATACTCTTGGTACCTCTTAAGTCTATATATACACCTTCCATCTAGGCTGGCGAAGATGGATGGACGCGATCGAACTACGACAGATATGTATTGCCGCAAACCCTAATTAGGATTTTTTTAACGATCGTGCACGCATGACTTTGGCCAAACGGTTTGGAAAGCTACGCTTCTCCTTTGGAGAGGTCGATCATGTGGGTCCCATGGTGGTCTGATGGTGAACATGTGTGCACTTCCCTGATGTCCCTAGGCGCGATCTAAGCCATCCAAATGCGCTGGCAAAGTTGGAGGGTTGAGATACGCTAGTGGAATTTCCGTGACCCTTGAAAAAGCTTCACGCTCATCATGTTTTAGGCAAACATTCATGGCTCTATGGACATGCCGTGATCAAGTCGATCAAGTAAGGACAGAGTGGGCCCGCTAACGTGTGCATTAGTGTCTCACTGATCATTCGCAGGATGATCTAAGCCGTCCAACCAGGCTGGTGAAGTTAGACGGTCGTGATGATTTTAAGACTGCCTTGAATAGTCTAAGCTCGTCGAGCTTTTTCCAAAGCAGTGCAACCATACTATTTTAGGGATGGCGTTTTGACGTGCTGGGAAGTGCAGTGTGGTGTTCGACCGGCTAGGGCATAAGCGGGCCCACCGGAGGTCATCAAAATGATCGCCTACTCTTGCCAGGGTTCGGCTAGGCTTGTTAAATTACACGGTCAACTTGTGTGGCCGTTATCGTTTCTGAGATTGATATGGACAGTCCATATTTTCCTTAAGGAAATTAAATGCGTTCGATCGAGCTGAGAGTGCATCTACTCGAAATTCTCTCTTTTAGAGAGTAGCATGTACGGGTATTTCGTGCATGTCTCAAAATTGGCACTTGGAGATTCATGTTACTCTGCTGAGACTGAACACTCAGTCGTCATGTCATTCTAATAATGAGAGCTCGTCTTAGAACAACACATGAAACGCTAGGCTAACCGTGCATTAATTAATAATGCTAAAACTCACAGAATATTTGGGATTGTTGCTACATGCACCATTATGGGTGAATTTTGTGTATTTATTGAATTGCTTCGAATAAATAAAGTGAAGAAGTATTCATTACTCATCAAACGGATTTACCCTTTGCAGGATGTCAACATATTAAAAATGGTTTTACAATTTTAGCCATGAACTAAAATCCACCATCAACACCGGTACACGTACTTACCCTACTGAATATTTTCAGATGCATCCAAACTATTTCTATGATACGTTTAAGATTTGATTAACTCTCGAAAACACTTTTAAGACATATTTTATCACTTAATCACTTGTGGTTGTGTATTTATATCAAAATTTAGGGTGTTGAATGAAAATGGATAAGTTTATGGTTCAAACGGATAATTCGCCATGAACTATCATTATGCACGGTTCGGCTATGGCTGAACTTAATGCATATTCTGTTATGTGATTTCAAGTCAAATTTCTCACATGCTTACGTGAAACCCTAACTAGAGTTTTATCAAAACAGATAAAGTGTTTGCTTGATTCCCAAGCTATCTTAGCTTGAATCTGAAGCGACCTTCGATATTGAAAGTCTTTAAATAAAGAGACTCAAACAACCGCGAAAATCAATCCCTGAAAATTTCGTGTGTCGTATTTGTATACAGAGTCTTCCTCTATTAGCCTAGTATCGATAGTGGATTTTTGATGAGGGCTAAAATCGCAAAATCAAAATTTTGTATATTTCTGACCTAGATTCAGGTGATTATATGAAATTCATATTTTAGAATATAAACATGAAAGCTCGTGTCACGATGATCTCTGTCTGAGTGTGTAACCTCTTCAAAGCATGCATAAATATGTAATTATTAAATCCTCTTAGCTGAGCTTTCAATATTTTGCATATTTCATCATCAATACCGAGCAATTCCAGTATTCACTTCTATATAGAGTCGAAAATGATTGAACGGTAGTATAAAGCAATAACGTCTTCAGGATGTCGCAAATGTTCCTTGAATATGCAGAATTAATATTCAGAACGAGTATGATGCTTATACTATCACATACCTTGATTTTCGAATAACTATAATGCTCTTAGAAAGATTACCTACTAGTATAGAGCCATCAATTAACTAATTCTATTGTAGTATTCATCAATTGAATTCCTAGAAAATATTTTGTTTTCATCGCAATATTTTATCACTTCATTTCACGGCTTTTCTCAGCTGAATTCCATGGATTAGTAATAATTATTCACCCTTCGAGCATATGCTCCACCACCGAGTAAGCCGCGAGAAAATGGTGCGAGTGTACTTAGAAATAATGCACGAACGAACATCCAGAATATGAGGATATATGGACACTTATACAAAATATGAAAGGAAGATAAAACAAAAATAGGCCCACGGACCTGGCCCACCGTCCGGCCGGTCCCACGCCTCTCCATTCCTTTTGTTTTATTTTTATATTTGTTATCCATAACTCTTGAACTCCCACATTCATTTAGTTTTCCATATTTCTCCAAAAAAGCCTAATCCCATGATTATTAGGTATTTTTTACCGATTAATTTTTGCAACATTCTAAAAATATTGGACGTGTGAGCAAAGTTCTACTTGCTCAGTCATGCAAAAATCGTGAATTTCAGTTAAGATGATCAAACTCTTTCAAAAATACAAAATATTGAACAAATGTCAAACAAAAATTCATAAATTCTCATAAGTGGACGCCCGTCGGCATGGTGTCCCGTTCACCGCCATGGCCTGACCTGGATGGTCCACTAGGTCATTATGGCCGACTGGTCCCATAGTCCTTAATTATTTTTGGATAATCCTCCTTATCTTGGATATTTCTCCATATTTTGGTAAATCCTTTTCCACCAGTTGGACAATCCTCCATACACCACTCATCCGGTCTCTCCACCACTAATGGTCGGTCCTCATACCCATTGGTTTTTCGATATCTCTACCTACAGTAGACAACTCTCCATCCCATGGGTTCTCCAAAATTAGGGTTTCAGACTTTTGATAATTCTGATAAACATCAATAACTTTCATGTTGATAGATCTATCAATATTTTAATTAATATTTAAATATTTGGTCCTGCTACCAATATTTTATCGCGCGACTGTCCAAAAAGCAACATGATATTGGCCAACCATCCACTTGGCCGACCATCTAATATTTTGTTGAACCCAATACTTATTAATACTATAAATCCTACTTTTTCATTGACAATTCATGACATAGTAGATCAAAACAGGTCCATGATCGAGCAATCTCATTATATCGACGTTTATCAATCCAAATCATAATACATCACAATTCATCAGAATCGACGTATGTGCATTATTTGTTGTCGCAGTAGACACCTTATGTTAAATCCATGAGTAACAAAGCATATCACATTCATCAATAATGCTTAACTCATCAAGGCTAAGACTCATGATCTAGCCAAGTCAATAATTGACCAATTAAATACACGTCTACCTTGTGGACTCCACATGCATGTGACATCAATCATGTCACATTGGGGGGGGGGATATTCACTAGGGTTTTGTTCAGGAAGCCTACAATACACGCGATGTAACAATACATCCATGATGAGAAATATGAGTAAGTCATGCTAGCAGTTGAAGGACTTAAGCAAAGTAGTAGACGAATAATCAATCAAGTCTCTCACGCAATGTGGAACTAGTTCAACCACGATTTCCCACTTTCACATTCTTTCACTCCTCTGCAACCGTCACACATACTGGAGATCAATATGTTAAATACTTCTGCAATATATATAGCTTCATCAATCTATGATTTGGGAATCTATTTGAATCTATCCGAACTTATTTGAACACAACTTAATTTAATAGAATGAATCTAAGTCGAACACTACTGAACATAACTCAATCTGATCAGAATTCACTGAAGGATTACCAAACTTGTAGAAATCTCCAACATATCCACAATCCTTCAATTTTTATTGATTTCACATAATTCCCAGCTTTCCTCCTACAGATCGAACTTCATCCCTCTTTGTGGATGAATTGACTCTAGAACGGCCATTGTCTTGGTTTAGGCCGGAGTTTTGAAGATTGATCTCTCAAACTTAAAGCACTCTCGTGCAGTACAGCTGTTAAATATTTAGCCAATTCACTTAATTGAGGATTCGCATGTTGCACAACTCTCAATTTTTTCTTAAAAAACCAGCAAATTGTCTTCATCCATTAACACATAGGTTTCCTATGTGAAACATAATTAGGTTAACGACTTAAAGACTTAACTTAAGGATTCGTGAATCCAGGTCTGACTATCTTTAATTACCTTGATAATTCGTGTATCCTGATCTTGCTTTTCTGTTATCGAGGTTTTCATAATCTCTTTCACGCAATATAGATAGTATTGTAAAAAAAAATCATCCCATACTTTGTGATTCCGCAAGATAAATATTTGATAACGATTCTTAATTGAACTCGTCTAAGATTGTTCTTGTGAGGTGAATAATAATCTAGGCTGCTCCCCGGGAGTATAAGTACCGGAATTTGAGGTTTGCTAGCTTTGTCTACTACAAACAGATTTCCTCATTTTGATCTCACGATCTAAATGAAAATCATACAAGCTTATCTTCTAGTGGAATATTGGTATAAAAATATTCACTTAGGTTGAAGTAACTCTTAGGTTGTAAAAGACGTCAGCTAGGGGAATCATTTGCGTAAAACCTTGCGAGGTCCAAGAGACATAGGAAGCATGGTATAACTGAATCGCTCGGAGGGTGGATTCGGTCTCAACTACATTCCGGTCCGAACTTTTGATAGTAGGCTAGTATTTGTGGCGACTTAATACAATTTGGTGTTCAAATATGGACGAGGTCCCAGCCCTTCCGGGGTTTTTCTGTAGTTGTGGTTTCCTTATTAGCAAAACTTATGGTGTCTTGTGTTTTTCCTTTTCCAAATTATATTGTTTATCTTTATAATCAGTAGTACGTAATCAATAGTAGTAGATATGTCCATCTTGATTGTGATCGATTATAAGAACTTGTTCTTATATAATTCATATCTTGAAAGATAGATAACAACACTACAAGAAAATTGAGCTTTAGGGAGTACTTGGATTCAGTTGGTACAGGGTCGTTTTTAATGTTTAAAGATCTATAACAACTGACATGGCAACAGATAAGCTTTGTAGATGAAGACTGATTTGCTGGAGACCTGTACCAACCATGTCATTGGAACAGATATCTTTCAACTTCTATGAAGCAACTCAAGCTTAAGTTGGCTTAAACTTTCATTAACAATTATCTTTAGTTGGTAGAGAACTTAAATCATCTGTCGCTGGAAAATTTAACCCACAAAAATATAGGTCGCTCAAGACTTTAACATTGTTGGTAGAGGTACCCAATTATATTACGTTTTCAGCAGCTAAAGGATTTAACTGGATGAATTTTAGTCATTGATGGTGCTGGTGAAGGGTTGGAGCCGCTATATGTCTCGATGGAAGAGAGTTTTCTCCCAATGTATTTTTTTTTCTAGAAAGTTTAAGATTTTGTAGTGTTCGTTGGATAAGAAGAAGCTGTTTTTCCTGTTGGTTCAAGGGTTCTGCCACAAACGTTTTGTCGGTCAAGGTTTTTATCTACCAAATCAATTGTTAGTTGAGTTGGTGAAAATCTCTACACATGGTTTATTCGGCTTCTTACAGGTTTGAGCCTTTACAAATTCAGTTGGTCAAGGTGCTATTAGTGTTTGCTCAACATCTTGTCCCGCTACATATTTGAGTTGCCAGAGGGTAGTTTATCAAGCATACTGTTAAAAAATAAATCTTGATTTCATATTGATTATAAAATTTAACATCTTTGTTTCATTAACATTAAAAATATCCCAAAATATATTCAAAACATCCAACTACAATGTTCATAGAGGAGCGGTAAGTAGCCGCCAAGAGTCTAGATCTTCACTACTAGCAGCTGAGAGTCTGAATCTTTACTCAGCAAAATCTCTCACTACGGAAATGATTGGATCCAAGGTTTCCGAAGGAACACCTTCAACTGGAGTGTGGATCTCCATATTGAGTGTTCTCTGCAACAACAATAACAAAAATAATGATCAGTTTTCATTATAACATGACACATCCATTTGGAAATTTATTCTACGAATTATGTTCCTCCATTTTTAAAACATTTGCAAATCAGATGGGAAAGATATTAGAAAAAATAGAAAATGCCCCAGAACAAGAGTGCTTGCACTCTCGTAAACTATCTGTACAGGCAGGAAAAACTACATGTTGGCAACCTTATACGCTCATCCTTATCAATACAAAAACTATCAAGTGCCATTTATAGAAAATCGAAGTAAATTATTTCTTTAGCAGCAAACTAACTTCCAGGAGAAACCAAACAACTCATGTTTTCCAATCGCAACTTTCAAACCAGCCAACTAAGAGTTGTAAAGAGGATGAATTACTAGACTTACAATCAAAATCTTACTACATCAAAAACATCCATTGTCTGTTTGGCAGTACTACTACTACACCCATTCAAGAAAACACAAACTATCAGGACTCAATCAAGTAAACAAACACTGTCAAACTACAATAAATTGTTTTGAGTGTGTCAAATTAATAGTTAGATCAAAAAATAAGTAAGAATAGTAGCCAGATCTCAACGTTACTTATAAATATAACAAAGATGCCAGGACCTATGGGCCAAGGTACAGTCTCAGGTAGATAGTTTCTATGGGGCGTAGGCCTCCTAAAAGGTAGGTTTCCAATAAATATAAACTACACGAATCCCATAGTTAAACAATCATGCTACGTAGGCAAGGACGGTTTCCAGAGAGTGACCAACACAAAAGTACAGAGAAACTACATTTCGGGCTGGAATCAGAACTATCAAGCGGGGTTTAAGGTTTAATGCTAGAACACCCTAAAATTTTGAGAGGTTAATGGTCCAAATACTCACCGTAGGACTTGGAAGGGTGTACATTGTCATCAGTCTATTGAGAATGCATGCATTTATCTTAGCAAAATGGATACTGATAAAAGCTCAGACAACACAATTAACATGACATAAAGAACAAACCTTAGCATTGACACCATCTGCAATGATTTTGTGCTCTGACTTCCATCTCACGTAGTCGGTACGGCTGAACTTTGTGAATCCCCTAAAGAAGGCAACGACAAAGGTCAGGTCAGTAAACAGGATCTTAAATTCAAATATCATCGCAAAGGTGTAGGATTGGCCAATACAAATGCCACTCTCATCAATATGTCCCATATTGAGGTGAACAAGAGCATGATCTTTTGTAGCAGTTATCCTACTTGCAGGAGAACTACAATTCAAGATATCAAATAACATCAAACGTATTACTTAATAAAAGCTAAAATATAAAAACTACAAACACAAAACAACAAATAATGGAGTTTTACCATTTCCTAGGGATGTAAAGATCCATATTTTGTCCTTATTTGTTGACCATCTTGGAAAGTTGATAATGGATCCCAAACAAGGTCTTGACAATTTCATAGAACGGGGAAACCATCTGCAAGGTGGTACACACCATTTTCACACACCCTTAAAGAAAATTTCCCCCCCATCTCCGTTTCTGAGTATGCAAAACCTGAAAACCATGGAAACCATTAGACACGAGTCTCCAAGTCAAAAGACAAAACCTGAAATGCAGTCAGATAACAGAAAGATTGCTTACTATCTCTAAAGATGTTGATACATAGACATATATATATATATATAAGCTGCAGAAAAACCAGTACAATCCAAAATTAATCCAGGATCTAATCTTACTTGCATAATGTTGATGGTGGATTTTAGTTCAGGTCTGAAATTGTAAAACCAAATTTTGTACATCCATCCTGCAAAGGATAAGGCTATTTGATAAGTGATGAATACTTATTCGCTTCATAATTCACCTAGAATGGAGCATGTAGCAACAATCCCTAAGTATTCTATGAATTTTAGCGTTATTAATGCATGAATCGCCTCGTATTTCCTATGTTGTTCTCAGCAGAACTCTCATGGTTGGTGCGGCATGATGACTGATTGTTACTCTCAGCAGAGTAACATGAATATCCAAGTATCAACAGTGAGGCATGCACGAAATACCCGTACGGGCTACACTATTCTCTAACAAAGAGGATCATCTCTCGGTGTGTTATGCTAGCCCGATCGAGCATAACTGAATCTGGACTGTCCATAGCAGTCTCAGAAACAATCACGACCATGCAAGTTGGACGCACGATTTAACTAGCCTAGACGAACCCTAGTAGGAGCAGGATATCACTACAATGATCACCAACGGGCCTATTTACGCCATGACCGGTCAGGTACAAGTCACACGCGTCAAATAGATACCAAACGCCAGCCTAGAGTTGGACGTCTGTGCTGGTACGAAGTGGCTTGGAATAACTCTTACAAGCCAAGAATTCCTACGACAGTCTCAAACCTATCACGTCCGATCATCTTTGTCGGCATAATTAGACAGCACGGAGCGTCCCATTCCTGGTCACGCAAGCACCGATGTGCACACCGGCGGACCCCCTGTTTACCTGCATAGCCGACCATATCACGACCTAGCCAGGGAGGAGAAAAAGGTCACCCATAATTCGGCCGACGTGATGCTTTAAGGGTCGCTATGGGTCTCAAATTGATCACGACCATCCAACTTCGCCGACATGTTTGGATGGCCTAGATCAAACCCATGACCGTCAGTCAGGTATCACTATGATCACCACGGTCCCAATATGGGTCCCACATAGTCGGCCTCCCCAAAGGGGGAGCATAGTCTACCAAATTGTTAAGTTGAAGTTGTGTACACTCGACCGATCCAAAACCCTAATTAGGGTTTACAACATATTACACGTGTCGTTAATCGATCATGAGCGTCCGTTTTCGCTAGCTTTGATGAAGGGTCCAAGAATAAACTAAGCTGGTCCGGAGAGTATCAACATGATCAATTTGGGGCCATATATCTCCATGTCCGACCGGCCAAGATAAACCATGACATGATGCCTCGGTTTGTGCGCCCTGAAGGTGGCATGCCACTCCCCTTTAGGAATCCTTTGCGGCACAGGATTCCTATCGCAAATCAATCTCAGCCACTCTTCTTTACCGGTAAATTTGAGTGGCCTAGATCGCACCTTCGTGGTACAGTGAAGCATGGACATGGACACCAGCATCCTGTCTACACGCATGCCTGATCGGTTCTCCAAAAAACACTTCCCATGCTTGGATTCGACCAAGCTGAAAGAAGGTACTTGCGCACCTCCTAAAACCTAATCCGACGGTCACAGATGTGGGTCGCAAGTCATCTCGTCCGTACAACTTCACCAGCTTGGACGGACAACCTAAAACAGGAGTCAGGCTACTAATGAGGCATCATCACAATCACCGTCCACCACTCTTCTACATAGAATGATCTGCCAAGTCAGGGTTGCTTGTATAGCCTCCAAACGATCACTCGAAGAAGGCTGGACGTGATGCTATTTTAAGACGCATAAATTCGTGACTTACTCCGTTAAGCCTTAAAATAGTGATACTTCGTACATGCTGAATATATTCTATGCAGTACATGCATAGAATACACACGATATTTCACAAGTATTGACTTTCTAAATAACTTAGTTATTTAATCTAGCATTACATGATACTTTCTGTGGGTCCCAAGATCCACACACTCGAGACATCAATCATGTCATAAATCGGGGGATACATACTGGGGTATTGGTCTGGCGGTTTACAGCATGCAGCATGCAACGCTCCATCACAAGAACGTGTCAGGAAGACATGGACGGTTAGTGATGATGGGAGAAGTGGGCAAGACTGATAGTGTGACGCTAACACACAACTCCATCACTCTACTTCCTCCACTTCCCATGAGAGACGTGAAAAAGGCTCAAATGACTTGTATAAATAGGTTCTCCTCCCTATTTCCAAGACAGAACAACACAAAAACCAAGTGTTAATACAAAATGTATTCATACACCTAGAGCTTGCTTGCATTAATCGTAAGCCTGCTCACCTTTATGTTACAAGTCATACAACCTATACCTTCACAATCTCAACACCTTCTTCGCTTCCCTCCCTAAGATCAACCCCATCTCCTTCACTTTGTGACCAAAACAATTCTGGAACGACCATTTCTTGGTTTAAGCCAGAATTGTATAGATTGATCTCTCGAATCAAAATGACTCCCGTGCAGTGCATTTTTTTTAGGGTTTAGATTCATTTCTCATCCACACACCCCAAATTACCAAAACCAGCAGAGATATTTTTTACCCTATAAACAATTGGCGACCACAGTGGGAGATTAATCTCTCGGTTGCAATATCCATTTCCAATCCTCAATTTCATCTTTTCAATACCTTGTTCGATTTTCTCAATTTCAAGGGGATAGATCTTAGATCCATTTCAATCATCAACATGTTAATTTCTTTCGATTACAAAAGTCTGCCCCCATTTGTTATGATGTATCCTCACCAGCCAAGTTATCCAAAAGCCATGAATAATCCAAACCTCGTGGAGAGTGTGGCCAGAATGCTAGAAGTTGTCCTAGCAAACCAAGCTGGTATCGCTAGGAGGCAAAGTGAGACGTTCTGTCTTTTGAATGATATAACAGTTCAATTGCAAGGAGGTTCGGCAGGTGCTTACTTTGGGAGTATCACGAACGACGACACAGTTGAACCTCTATCTATAAATCGTGTTTCTACTAACCGGGGCGCGAAAAGAACACATGGCCACACCAGGAGGCCAGGAAGAGATGAACAACACGATCCGGCTGACAGAGGAGGCTCAAATCAACTCTATGGTGGAAAGGACTTGTCAGGGATGCCACAACCTTTATCGGATAAAGGAAAAGGGACAACTTATGAAACCTTGCTGGGAGATTTATATCTCAAAACCCTTATTGAAGTGCAGAAAGTTATTCAATCTACCGCGACTTTTCAGCCAAATGAAGAACTGCCTGAAGAAGGAGAAATCAGCCAAGAGTCACATGAATACAGAGGCTGGGAATACCTGACTCATCCGCCTGACAATGATTCTCTCGTCGATACGAAGCCCTCAATAGCAGCTACACACCAACAAAGACGGTCAACCAAGCAAGTCGCATATATGTTGACGCACGCATATGCTCCAACTCTGAAACGTTCTTCATACCAAAGTCAAGAGATATCACAACAGCATCTGTCAATGCAAGAAAAGTATAACTCGAGATGCCCGCACTTCCCATTCTCAATGAAGAAAGTCTTCGAATTGTTGGAGATATGGGTATGAGACGGAGAGGTCAAACTGCCTCAGGTATGGCTCCAACCGACTGACCAAGAGATAATAAATCCAAGATATTGTCATTACCACCGTTTTCTGCACCACCCTACCAGTGAATGCAATGCCCTGAAGCGTATTTTCCAGAAGAAGCTTGATTCAGAAGATTTGCCTCATGTTTCTGAAGATTAATACATGCAATTTCTCGGAGTAAGTCCTTAGGGAAGGTCTAATTCCGTACAGGTGGAATTCCAAAAGCAAGTAAGTTTTATCACGCAATTTTTACAAGATAGTTTTATAATTTATTGGGGACTTGGCATCCCACACGAGAGAGATTCGATGATCAGACGCCACGTTTGTTCCTTTTCATGCTAGCACGATATTTACAAATCCATATAAACAATATCATTGTAGTAGCCACATTACTCATAACCAGAATGCAAATTCCATTCAGAATAATCTCTCTCAAAAAATCATTCACAAAAAAAAAAAAAAAACTATCTCGAAATAAACCAATTCAAAATTCAATTACCTATCAATTCAATACCTAAAATCAAGTTGTGAAAGGAAACTCTCACATCACTCAAAAAATCCCTAAAAACAAAAAGAAGAGCATGAGTAAACGGCATAAAACCGTTCAAGGGAAGTCCTTGAGCAACAACTTGTCCTTCTGTGCAAGAGAAGCTTTCATTTTTTGGAGAACGACATGTTCCAGCTTCAACTCATTAGATAGCCTTTCATTCTTCTCTTCCTATCGAGCGATGCTGTTTGCGGAAGGAAATTCATGTATTCCGCCTTGCAGCTTATGGATTTTGGCAAGTCCTTCACAGAACCAGGAGGCATTAAACTCATACTTCACGAACACGTCCCAGTGGAACTCCCAGTTTTCGATTACCTCTTCAGAAACAGTGCGCCCAGTCATGATACTCATGCCATAGATGGATGATAAAGCTTCTTCGACGCGTTTTACTGATGCGAAGCGACTCTCAAGTATATGAGAGGTGGCGATGTGACCATACTTCTTCCATATTTTAGTATATAACTCTTCGAACCTAGCTGGAACACTGAATCCTCCAACCAACACGTGACCTGTATAAGGAGTATTGAAAGGAGGCTCGAAGATAGCTCCAGGAGCAACGGGTTGCACCACCAACACTTTATAAGAAACCTTCTCAGTTGCGAAAAATCATATGATTGCTTTATCAACTGCCGGAGCTTGTTCAAGGGATTCTTTGGAGGGAGTTACTTCAGCTGTCATGGGTGTGGTCTCTCCTACATTTCTCAGGATAATTATTTCACTCTGAAGACTGATTTATTCCACGGCCTCATCAACAAGCTCACTAAAGTTCTCCCTCTGTGAATCATTTCTTTCAGTTGAGCTCGCACCACCTCTATCATTGTCTTGAATAGGGTCAGTGTCACCAGACTTCTCATCGTGAAAATTAGTATTATCGGACTTCTCCAATGCTGCATCATTGTCGCGTGACAGCCTCGAAAAAGAATTTTCTTTCGGGAGCCCCTAATTTCGAATAACAATCATCCTTAGTAAAAAATCGTTCAAGATAGACAGGGTTAGAGGAGTGAAGAAAAGAAGTTATAGGTACCTGCATATGAGAAGAATTAAAGACCACGGGACCGCATGCCTACTTCTTGGACCTAACTCCTGGGGACTGCAGTTATCAATAGTGTCGGCTCTGGTTCGTTTACCCGGAAGTGGCTTCAATCATTTGTGTTTCTTCAGAATCTCAGGAGATGGTTTGTCACGAGGGGCCGTCTTTATTTTTTCCGAGAAAGCCTGAAAACATAACAGCTGCTCTCTCCAAAATTCCTTGTACCTATCAGTTACCATTGGTTTTCTTCTAATGGGAAAAAATGGAAGGCTATGATCTGGTGTGAAGACGTCGGCATTGAGAATAGACAAGACGATATCTTGTGAAGGAATTTGCGGACAATGAAAGGGAATACCCTGGTCAAATCCCATTTGGCGGGCGGCTCTGTCAATATTGTAAGAAACCGCAGAAAGGAGCATATCGAAAAAAGTTGGAATGTATCCTGGCATACAACTCCGAAGGAAGATAGCTTCTCCATGACTCACGATTTTTCCCTCAGTGTGCAACACGATGGCAGAAGCAACGGTAGAAGTTTCCGGTTGGATCACGGAAGAATGGACCGGTCCCCAGGGAAGAAATCTATAGCATACACATTATTAAGGAAGTCAACAAGTCTTAACCCGGGTTTTGGACATCTGTTCTGCCAACGGAGTATCCTTGAACCACCATACAAACCAGAGAGCGAAGTCGCGGGGACAGAAGTGTAACCTTTGAAATGTTCCCACAAACACGCTTGGAGGAAATCAATGTGGATGTGAATTTCCACCTTATTATATCCATTGAAAGCGTACATGTCTACCGCCAAAGCATCCAGATGAGAATACAGTGATCCAAGGAACAAATCGCCCAAAGGGAGAACCACACCTTTCGCCAATTTTATGGCGAACATGACAAGATCGTGTCTTATAGTCTTCTTCTCAGAACCGTCATCGAAGATGTCCCTAGATAGCCACAAGGAAAAAAATGCAACTACACTGAGCTCATCATCCAGTTTTTGAACCGGCTTCGGTTTTGCAGGAGACAACTCAGACACCCACCAAGTATAAAAATATTTCACATCACTTTTCAGTTGGTCATACTCATTTACCTTTCGAAGTATAGCAGCGAGGGTTACCTTTTCTTCGTCAGATAGCGTGTAGTGAAAATTTCCAGCGATAGGAAAATTCATCAAAACGGCTACGCTTTCCAGGGTAATAGTTATCTCTCCCCATCTGCAAATAGCTGTGTGCGTGGAGGGACGCCATCGAGAAATAAAAGTGATCAAACCTGCAGTATCCTTCTTGATATGGAGAGTTGCAGAAGCCATGATAGCCTCGATGATTTGCGCCTTGGTCAAATTATCTTTGATACGCCCATTTCTCAAAATGCACCTCATCCATCCTTCATAAGAGCTCAGTGGAGTATGAAAAACATTAAAGTCAATGGGAGAAGGAGGATACTCGTTCTTCCGAAGACAGAATCTCATAACAAATGTCGGAGAAGATGACGGAGCAACCTCTTTATTTTCCGAATTCGAAAGAAGTATTATTTTATGGCTAGGATGTTTCCTAATACTTGGGAAAGGCACAGTGAACATTTCATCATCTATGTTCGGCATGTCTCTGGAGTTGTCAACACTCCCTGACTTGGCATCAACATTATTCTCAGAAGACATCTTAGCAGGAGCCTTTTTGTTTATTCTACAGTGGAAAAGAAGCAAGGGAGTTAGTACTTATATAAGAATACGTATCATGGAATATATAATCCCGACCAAGCAGGACACACAGTCACGATTGAAATACACCAAGCTGGGTAAAGCAGGCAAGGCCGATATTAGGCCACGTCACCAAACGAGGCAGGTGTTGGTTTAAGTCCGCGGAGCCTATATTGGTCGAGATTCCAGGACTAATAGCTCCAAGCACATCATGTCAGTCAAGTAGGTATTAATCCATGACAACAAGCAAAGCTGGTATTGGACAAGACGAATCAAGGTCACAAGTCTGGTATTGGGCCACATCAGTAAGCAAGGTCATGAGGACGATGTTGGTCGAGGTCACAAGGCTGGTATAAAGTCGATATTCAATCAGGCGTGTATGGCGGGTCCCATATTCGTTTAAGGTTGCATGCATAGTTTTCTTTATAGGCGGAAGACCGAACAAGTTCGTCCATGGGTTTTCAAACTATAACCTAAGGCTCTAGGTTTTTCATGCAACAATGAAAAATGAGCAAAAACAATATATTCATGGATTCATAGCTTATTTTACTGAGCAATCCTACCTATATCTATGACGTTGCTATTTAATTTCGTTAATGGAATTAACCACGATATGCCTGGAAAAGAGGTTTTTTACCTAAGAACTAGGGTTTGTACCGAAAAAAACATGAACGAAGAGAGGATAACGAAGCACCTACATGACGGACGAATAGCGGCGGCGACGATGAAGTCCAGCGATGGTAGCGTCAGCAACACGTCCAGCGGCAGCATCGGCAACACGTACAGCAGCGAATGTCAGCAGCGACACCAAACTCGGCGAAAAATCGAGGTGGTCGAACAAAAAAAAAAGGGGAAGAGAACGGAAGAGGAAGTATGAGAAAATACAAGGGTTAACACCCTTTTATACACGAACAATCGAAGAATCCTGATAGAAGAAGAATTCCCTTCTTGGCTCAAACACCCCAAAGGAGGAACCCGGTCCCGCCAAGGCCTGTGATCGCACCTAACTTGCTCACCTGGGTGATTGTCAACACGACCGGTCCGAGTCCCTCCAGGAAAACTTCCTTTATCTTGCCCTTTTACGTTTCATATGTCACCACCTCATGCCTACCCCACATTAGTGTAACCATCATGTGCTAGGCGGGGGACTTAATGTTGATGGTGGATTTTAGTTCAGGGCTGAAATTGTAAAACCAAATTTTGTACAGCCATCCTGCAAAGGATAAGGCTATTTTATAAGTGATGAATACTTTTTCGCTTTATAATTCACCTAGAATTGAGCATGTAGCAATAATTCCTAAGTATTCTGTGAATTTTAGCATTATTAATGCATGAATCGCCTCGTATTTCCTGTGTTGTTCTCAGCAGAACTCTCATGGTTGGTGCGTCATAATGACTGATTGTTACTCTCTGTAGAGTAACATGAATATCCAAGTATCAACAGTGAGGCATGCACAAAATACCCGTACGGGCAATACTATTCTCTAACAAAGAGGATCATCTCTCGGTGTGTTATGCTAGCCCGATCGAGCATAATTGAATCTGGACTGTCCATAGCAGTATCAGAAATAATCACGACCACGCAAGTTGGTCGCACAATTTAACTAGCATAGACGAACCCTATTAGGAGCAAGCTATCACTGCAATGACCACCAACGGGCCTATTTACGCCATGACCGGTCAAGTACAAGTCACACCCGTCAAATAGCCACCAAACGCCAGACTAGAGTTGGACGTCCGTGCTGGTACGAAGCGTCTTGGAAGAACTCTTACAAGCCAAGACTGCCTACGGTAGTCTCAAACCCATCACGGCCTATCATCTTCGCTGGCATAATTGGATGGCACGGAGCGTCCCATTCCTGGTCACGCAAGCACCGCTGTGCACACCGGTGGGCCCCCTATTTACCTGCATAGTCTACCATCTCACGACCTAGCCAGGGAGGAAAAAAGGTTCACCCATAATTCGGCCGGCGTGATGCTTTAATGGTCTCTAAGGGTCTCAAATTGATCACGACCATCCAACTACGTCGGCATGTTTGGATGGCCTATATCAAGCCCATGATCGTCAGTCAGGTATCACCATGATCACCACGGTCCCAATATGGGTCCCACATAGTCGGCCTCCTCAAAGGGGTAGCATAGCCTACCAAATCGTTAGGTTGAAGTTGTGTACACATGACTGATCCAAAACCCTAATTAGGGTTTGAGGCATATTACATGTGTCGCTAATCGATCATGAGCGTTCGTTTTCGCTAGCTTGGATGAAGGGTCCAGGAATAGACTAAGCAGGTCCGGAGAGTATCAACATGATCAATGTGGGCCCATATATCTCCATGTCCGACCTACCAAGAAAAACCATGACATGACGCCACGGTTTGCGTGCCCTAAAGGTGGTATGCCACGCCCCTTTAGGAATCCTTTGCAACACATGATTCCTATCGCAAATCAATCTCAGCCACTATTCTTTACTGGTAAACTTGAGTGGCCTAGATCGCGCCTTCGTGGGACAGTGAAGCATAGACATGGACACCAGCATGCCGTCTACATGCATGCCTGATCAGTTCTCCATAAAACACTTCCCGTGTTTGGATTTGACCAAGATGAAAGAAGGTACTTGCGCATCTCCTAAAACCTAATCCGACGGTTGCAGATATGGGTCGCAAGTCATCTCGTCCGGCCAACTTCACCAGCTTGGATGGAAAGCCTAAGATAGGAATCAGGCTACCAATGAGGCATCATCACAATCACCGTCCACCACTCTTCCACATAGAGTGATCTACCAAGTCAGGGTTTCTTGTATAGCCTCCAAACGATCACTCGAAGAAGGCTGGACGTGATGCTATTTTTAGACTCATAAATTCGTGACTTGCTCCGTTAACCCTTAAAATAGTGATGCTTCGTACATGTTAAATATATTCAATGTAGTACCTGCATAGAATACACATGATACTTCACAAGTATTGACTTCTTAAATAACTTAGTTATTTAATCTAGCATTACATGCTACTTTTTGTGGGTCCCACGATCCACACACTCGAGACAACAATCATGTCACAAACTGGGGGATACATATTGGGGTATTGGTCTGGCTGTTTACAGCATGCAGTGTGCAATGTACCATCACAAGAACGTGTCAGGGAGACATGGACGGTTAGTGATGGTGGGAGAAGTGGGTAAGACTGATCGTGTGACTCTAACACACAACTCCACTACTCCATCACTCCACTTCCTCCACTTTCCATGATATACGTGAATAAGGCTCAAATGACTTGTATAAATAGGTTCTCCTCCCTATTTCCAAGACAGAACAACACAGAAACCAAGTGTTAATACAAAACATATTCAAACACCCAGAGCCTGCTTGCATTAATCGTAAGCCTGCTCACCTTTATGTTACAAGTCATAAACATCTTATACCTTCATAATCTCAACACCTTCTTCGCTTCCCTCCCTAAGATCAACCCCATCTCCTTCACTAATTTGTGACCGAAACAAGTCTGGAACGACCATTTCTTGGTTTAGGCTAGAATTGTATAGATTCATATCTCGAATCAAAAGCACTCCCGTGCAGTGCATTTGTTTAGGGTTTAGATTCCTTTCTCATCCACACACCCCAAATTACCAAAACCAGCAGAGATAGTTTTTACCTCATAAACACATAAATATAGTAGAAAAATATGAGAAAATGGAGCAAAAAACATTGAAAACTAGTATCATGCATAACCTTGGAACAAATTACCTTCACAACATACAGTGAAAATAAAGTTAGAACTTCATTATTTACAAGAACAAGCATCACTTATTAACTAAACAGTACACACATTCTTAGTGAGAGATGCTCCAACCTCACAGATATGAGCCTGTAAGCAAAGCAAACAACAATAAAAACTCAATATTCAAATCTATAAACTAATTAATAAGCAATTTGCACATAAAAAGAAACAAAAACAATATGGAAAGATGAAAGCTAACCTCCTTGATTTTTCTCACCACTTCGGATCTGAGAAAAATACGAAATGAACCCCATTAGATATCTATCATAACCTTGAAAGAAAAATGTGAACAAGATTAAAAAAATAAAGAAAAATAAATCTAAAAAAATAGTTTTAATAATTAAAAGAATAATAAATCTTTCTCATAAACAAGTGATGATCCAGGAACAACATCAATATAAAAGCACAGATCGATTGAGCTAATTTTTTCCTCTTTTTCGTAGCACAACGGCATCCATGGACTACGTAGAAGACAGAAAGTCTTCCTGCTACATTACTACCAGCACCCTTTCTCTTCACACGGTTTGAATCTAACATCGGAAAAACAACAAACTATGAAACTTTCAGATCTGAACAAAACCGAATTATCTGCGAAGGTATCAAAAGGTTCTAACTATATAGCCAAATTAATGAAAAAACTAAATAAAAACTTACTTAGATATAAAGGAGGTGGTGGTGGTGGGGGGGTTGGTGAAAGAGGCGGAGGCGTAAAAAAAGAGAGTGATGGCGGTGGCGTGAACCATTAGAAAGAGATAAGGTTTTCTTTTTTCTTTTAACGGGGGGAGAGAAAAAAAAAATGAGAGTGAGAGAGAGGCAGATAAAGTATGTGATAAGAATGATATACGGGGAACACTGAGAGGTTAGGATTTTGATGTACTTTAGGTGCATCGATCGTTTGATATTTTGATACACACATCCAACACGTCCCAAAAAAGATGGATTGATTTTCTCAAGCTAATATGAGACGTTTATCTCGGGGCCATGTAAGCGACCAAGAACCTACGAAGTACCATATTTAACTGTGGAGAGAGGAAACAACATGCATTATTTCATTTTAGCCCTTTTTTTTCCTTCTTCTTCTTGGAAGCATTAAATTTATTAAAATAGTAAGGGACTAGTAGAGGAGGGTATATGATACCCCAATATTCATCCATTATAATTAGATTGGTAAGCCATAAATATTCAATATCATAATACTGGAGCATAATAACAGTCTTCGGATCGGATTTGTGTCGAGGGAGGATGTTTGTGTCGAAGGTTGAAAGGCCTCAGGTCAATGTTTTCCATAAGAAAAGTTGTACTTTTAATGAACACAACACTGTCCATAGGATCTCAAATGGCGGTAGAGTTGTTCGATGAAATTGATTGAGCTTGCTAGTCATGTTTTTGTATTTTGATGTTGTGCTGAGCTTCCCCAGTGATATTTGTTTATTCCTTTGATTTTCGGCTCGATTCATAACTTAAATTTAGTCTTGAGGTAAAATCCAATCTTTGCCCTTGAAGAATTAAAGCTAATAATACTAAAATGCTATTACATAGGTAACTAGAAGTACTATGAAAATCTCTTTCCAACCTCTTCCCCTAAAGCATAACGATAATAATGTTATTATTAAAGCTATTAAAAATGTAGCTAAGAAGCAAACGGAATTACATACTCTAACTAGATTACGACTTAAGATATTACAACTAATGACGATAGAGACTAAAGATTCTAATACACAATACAACAATTAGTACCTGGAATTATAAATGTGCTTTATAGGATAACACTACAAAAGTAGGATATGACTTAGTAACATAACAAAGAGTAGTTGTGAATAAATTCTAAACTATAACAAAAGTAGTAATGAGGAATTTACTAGGTGATCGGTTGAAAACATATATATGGAAATTGTTTATGCAATACCGAGGTGCCAAATCCAATTACAAAAACACCAACCTGACTTGGTCCCGTCCGACAACCAGGCCAGCACCCCAGATGGGAACTACTCGCGATTCATCTCTTTTGTACATTGGGTTAATTGATATTGCTTTGCGTATTCGATTTCCTTCTTTTGTTGCTATTACTGAACCAGATCTGATTTGATAAAAATAAATAAATAACGGGTTTACGTGTGAGAGCGTTTTTCTTAACTTTTTGCTGGTAATTTTATGTCTTTTTAGCCTCATGGTACTAGATGACCAGACTGACGAAGAACCGTAATTGGACCAATAACAACGGAATTATAGTGAAATTTTATCGAAACCAAATTTTTTGAATTGGAGAGATTACATGAATTCGAAGAATTATTTTTGTTGTTAAACCATGATTGTCGGAAGCTAATAGCCATGTATACACTTTGACAGTTGGTAAAGGTGTCCATTAACAGATAGTTTTGCTGGCTACTTGCACTGGCGAGAAATATATAACTTCTAGTATACTTTTTAGTTTCCAAACATTGGTGGCAGCAAGGTACTAACAACGCCAGCAATTTGATGGTTAGTATAGGTGTTTACCAATAGACTGTCATGGTGGCTAATGATAGTTGCTGGAAGTATATAACTTTCAATGTACCTTTTAGTTGTCAAATCATCATGGATGCAACATAATAGCTACATGTATGATATTTTAGTAGTTAAAACATTGTTGGTGAAGGATTCCACCCAAAACAGTTGCTGAAAACTGGTGACTACAGGTTTCCGGCAACCAATGCTGCTTTTAGTTGTCTGAAACGGTTGTTAGAGGATTGTATACATTGGAGTTGGTAAAAAAATGGTCGTTAAAGCCAAGTTTTCTTGTAGTGCAAGTTTCATACTTGGCAGAATTATGATACGACTATTTGGATACAACTCGATTAAACGTGGATATTGATATTTAGAATCTTCCAAGTACTCTTACAGTTATATCATGTTCACCGACTCTTCATCTAGGACATTTTGATTGTAAGAGAAAGAGATACAAACTCTTTACATAATTGTTTTAAGGATCATTAAGTCGGCTTACTTGGAATTGTATTGAGTTTTTGTGCATACAGCTTATCGAACGAAAAAGTTGGTGGTGTACTTGGTATCCCCTTATTTTCAATGGAACTGATCATTTATCGGCATATGAGCAGTCGAATTTCATCACTCGCGAAGATTTGAAATGCTTTTTGGAACGCCATGGAAAAGGAAACTCATCATATGTTCACCAACATCAGGATCAGCTCCAGCACAACAAACACGGATACCTCGAAGGGAAAATCAAGCCCAATATCCACCAGCTATGGATCAGCGTTAATAACGACAGAATATGAGAAATGCTCACACAATCCATAACTCTTCTTTCCCCGTCAAACAAGGAATTGAGTTACTGGAAGTATGAATTCAAGATGGTGCAATCAAGTTAATTTCCTCATGCCAGATATCCACCAACTGAAGAGGGGATAAAAGATCCTAAGTACTGTCATAATCATAGATTTATCAATCATCCAATAAGTGACTGCAATGTTCTAAAGCACACTTTCAAAGAGAATGATAAATTTGGTGAACTACACTTGGGGACCGAAAGAGTGTAAGGAACCCCCTTGATAAACGTAGTTTCGTGTCTATTTTGTCTTAGTTCTCTATATTTATTAGTGCTCAATTGTGTGCTTATTGTGTTATTTTATGTGCTTGTAGGTGTTTTTGAGAAATAAACATGCCTGGAAAAATTAGCCCAAAAAGTGTTAAAGGCACCCGAAAAATTACTAAAGACACCTCATGATAAGTGCTAAATGGACCCCAGCTGAGGATACGGGACACCTTCTTCTTCTCAAATTTGAATCTAGATTTTGGCGGGACAAATTTGCAGTGAACTGGTAGAATTAGGGTTCGAGATTTGGACGTGATCTAATGAGATTCACGTCCAAATAGACAAGTAAGATATCTTCCTTGTTGGTCTGATATTGTCAAATAGAAAATATTTGGGTTAAAAACGGAAGCATAATATGCGTGAAGATAAAACAGGGAAGTAAAAATCAGTAACTTGGAGTGGAGGAAAAAACAAGAGGTTTTCGGAATTTGGAGGTATTGGCGATGTATATAAAGGTTAGTTCGAGTCCCAGAGAAAATATGGAGTGTTAGAGAGAGTTTTGGGGTGGACCAGAAGGAAAAAATCACAATGTAGGAGGCGTTTCAGAGTTGCAGTAGCAGCGGGTGAAGAAGAATAAGCTAAAAACATTGATTTGCTGAAGTCAGTCGCTAATCCAGAGATCTATCGCATAAACTGTTGTTTTCAGAAGTGCTTGCAACGGGTGTTTAGCAACTGATATCAACCTTTTGCAATTGTTCCTTTGTAACAATGATTTTGTAACGGCAATATAGCGTTGCAGATTCACTTTTTCATTATTTTCTCTCCTTTCACCTTTGCAAACACTTTTTGAGCCATGAATTTTATTTTTTTGAGTGTGTTATTGTGTTATCTAAAAATGTAAGTTGATGTTGTAAAATTTACTCCATTTTAGTTATAATGGTTTACCATTGATTTATGAATTGCATGAATGAGATGTAAGTATATCAGAAATAATGTAAGTCGATTTTTAGGAAAAACTACTAAAAACATAATCTAAAATAATTTAAAAACCTAACCTAAAAACAAATATGTGTCGGTGGTGCCAAAAATTGATGTGGTGTTTTAATTCATTAATGCAATTCATAATCTAAAATAAGAAGTAAACCGGTGACCACGTTTACCATAGTTGGTTTTGTTTGAATTTTCACTCAAACAAGTCACAACTTGTGACTTGTGACTCAGATTACTCAAACTTAACCCACAGCTCTATTTGGTTTTGATAGAATAGCTGACTTAGATCTGATTTATCTTTGATATATTTGATTATATAGCAGAGTAATCAGAGTCATTGAAAGAAACATCAAACTGAATTTTCCAAACTGACTGAGTTTTAGATGATTTATCTTTGACTACGTGCCTTTCAGCTTGGTTGCTAATGAGGTGTACCAGTTTACTCGGGAGGGTGCCAGTTTTCATATAAGACGAAGCCACTTCTAGTTTGTCTTATATGTAAATTTGTACCCTCCCAAATAAACTGGTACACCCATTAATAATAGTGAAAACTACAGCCACACCCATGTTTACACTTTTCCCTACTGTGAAACTAGGGGTGTAAATCGGGGCAGACCATGCCGCCCAGCCCAAAAACTAAGACATGCCGGGAAGGCCATGCTTAATATTTGCAAGCTCGTAAAAAAATTCAGGGCGGGTAAAAGTAGATAATTTGCTACCCAAAGTCCGCCCAAAGCCCGCTTTTTATACGGGCAGGCCAGATCGGACCGGACATGAAACTATTTTTTTTTATTTTTTTTTTAAAGTTTAAATTTTCAAATGGATGATATTAAATTTATTTATTTTTAATACAATATCCTTTTATTTCTAACATTGCATATCATAAGTGATAGTATTATTTTATATTTAAATTACAATGACAAATTTCTTATTTTAGCCTATAATAAATAATTAATTTGAGTACAATAAACTTTCTAAATAGGAATATATATTACCATTAATGTTTTGAAAAGGTTAATTATAAGTAAAAACAACTATATATTTTATTTTTCTAAATACACAATTGATCATTATAAAATGGTAACTTTTAAGTCTTTTTTAAGAGGATACTAAATGATTGATGGCATATAGAAAGATTTCAGGCCGGGTATCGGTCCGGGAATCATAATTAATTGCAAAGGAAGAGCCCGCTCAATAAATTAATTTAGACCAGTCTAGGCGTCCCCCGACGGGCCATAACAGGCTTTGGGCTACTTCGGGTACAGGCAGGCTCAGGCGGGTACAATCATGCCGAGTATTTTTGGGTAATATTTACAAACCTATGTGAAACCCATGTGTGGAAAATATCACACTCACACCCAAAAACGATGTGAAAATTATTAGTTTCTTTTTTGTTTTAATTCCCAGTTTAACCAGAGATTCAGTTTCTGAGAGATTGAGAAGGAGATAGAATAGGAGCGAATTATCGAGAGCTGAGAAGGACATGATTGAGATATTGAATTGACTCAGCAAAGATAATTCAAGCTTTAGCCTCACTTGTTCTGAGATTCAGTTTCGAGAGATTGATAGCTGAGAGATTGAGAAGGAGATAGAATAGGAGCGAGAGATGATTGAGAGATTGAATTTACTCAGCAAAGATACTCTGAAATTCAAGCTTCAGGTTCGTTCATTTTTATTCCAATCTTGATTCTGATTTTTGTTTAATTTTGATTCGATTCTAGGTTTTAGTTTCTTTAAGATTAGGATCTATTATTTTAGGTTTTCGAATCGTTTTTTAGATCTTTTAAGCTTGTTTTTGAATTTTTGTTTATTTTCTAGGTTTTAAAATTGTTAAGATTAATATAGATCTTTTCGATTCAATTTTTTTGTTTCGATTTCAAGTTTGGATGTTGATATACCAATTTTGTAGGTTTTTCTTTGTTCTATTCGATTTGTTTTTCCATTTTTATTTTTGAGTAAGAATTTTTGTGAAGCAATATGCAAGATAGATATGTTTGATTTTTTCTCTTTGTGTTTTGCATGGTGAAAATGCCTGCTGCTAGTGCACTAGTTGTAATTCACTACTTCAGTGAATTCTTAGCACATCCTGTTGATGTCAACACAACTCTGGAGTCATTGAAGACATCCGTTTTCCAGAAGTGGACTCGTTTATTACCTCATCATGTCAGATTTTCCTTTTGATAGAGCATTACTCGGTTGAACTCGCATGCGTTGCTATCTCAAGCATGTTTTCCAATATTAGTGATCAAAACTATAAAGTCTTTGATTTCTAGTCAACTATAGCTAAGGTATCGGACAAGGATAGAAAGTGTAGTTGAGCTCAAGAACTCCATAGCGATCATCATACAAGACGAATGACTACTCAAGGAACCAGTGGATCTTCATCGACTAAAAGGTATGTGGAGACTTGAACTTACATATCACTCGAAAGTTTATATACTCTATCTCCTATCTTGAGACAAAAGTCGTATTACTATATAGACTAAGAATATACACATATGTTATTTCAAGCTGAGTATATCTCGCTTATCTATTTCTCGAAATATGTGTTAGTAAACCTTTCGCTTTAGCCAAGTTCATCTTTACCTAGTGACGAAAGTCATGTTATGTTTCAATCATTTTGGAAATTCCTATGACGAAAAATAGTTTGTGAATAACAACTATATAACGTCCTCTGAGAATGTTTCAATAATTGAAATGAAAGTTTAGACAATATAACCATTGGAGGATATAATAATTATTGTGGTAACACATATATGTATAAGTCCTTAATTCTTGAACCGAAGTTAGCGAACATTGTTGATCAAGTAAAACCGGAGAAGTGCATGAGCTTCAGTCCGCGAACTGGCGAAAGTTCTCGACCGAGAATTTCTGATGGAGTTTGTGAACTCCATCCGGGAACTTAAGTCCGCGAACCCAGTCTGCGAACTTGAGTAGGTTATGTCTAAAAACGATATTTGTGAACTTATCATAATAAACTAAGGAATGCTATTGCAAACCGTGGCTTTATAGTTCATGAATCGATTCGAGTGAATCACATCGTTTTTGCTTCAATTGTGTCTTGTGTAGTACATAAAGATCTAAGCAATTAAACAACTCTATAACTAGTTCATTTGAGTCATTTGGAATAGTTATGGTGAAGAAGAATATGGTTGATATGAAAGTTATCATTTGGCTAACCATTTGGTTAACTAGTATTGAACCAACTAATGTACAATTTTTGGTACGGTTACACAAACCCAAAATCGTCAAGTACATGTGTGTATAATAAGCTATATTTTTGATCTAACGGTTGATACATATTAGCTTGTATCTAATCAGGTTTTCATCTAACGGTGAATATTGAATGCTTTGTTACTAAGCTAACATTGATTGCAAACCTTAATTTGAAATACTATATAAGGGAGAACTCTAGCAACTGGGAAACCTAATCCCCACACATTCTGTGTGATACT
Source organism: Papaver bracteatum (assembly GCA_023529315.1). Classification (NCBI taxonomy): domain Eukaryota; kingdom Viridiplantae; phylum Streptophyta; class Magnoliopsida; order Ranunculales; family Papaveraceae; genus Papaver; species Papaver bracteatum. The sequence goes on from JAJJWX010000345.1 coordinate 28,373, forward strand.
AGTTTGCTAAGAAAGAGTCGATTCTCCTTTAACCTTTGGTTTTATTCTTCTAAAACCAGGTTAACGACTTAAAGACTTCATTGGGATTGTGAAGCCAGATCGATACTACTTTTATCATAGTTGTGTGATCTGATCTTGCATCTTCTATCGTATGAGTACAATTGTAATAATTGGCTTGATATTTCTATCTCCGATAGGCAAGATATAAAAGTAGTCACAAACATCTTCGTCTCATCGTTGATGATTCCTCAATAATCTTCTTCGCTGCGTCGATTAAGTTTATTGTGAGGTGATTGATAAAGCTGAGCTGTTCTTCGGGAATATAAGTATGGTTTTATTAATTGGTTCCTATTCACCTTTATTTATAAAAAAACAGAACAAAACTCTTAGGTTTGTTCGTGGGAGACGAATTTATCTATCCTTGTAGACTTTTCTGTGTGAGACAGATTTGTTTATTAAAGTCTTCGACTTTGGGTCGTAGCAACTCTTGGTTGTGGGAGAGATCATCTAAGGGAATCAAGTGTGCCGTATCCTGCTGGGATCAGAGGCGTAGGAACATAACTGTAACTTGGATCAGTGTGGGATTGGTTGGGGTTCAACTACAGTCCATACCAAAGTTAGCTTGGAGTAGTCTAGTGTCTGTAGCGTCTTAATACAATGTATGTTTAATCTGGACTAGGTCTCGGGTTTTTCTGCATTTGCGGTTTCCTCGTTAACAAAATTATGGTGTCCGTGTTATTTCTTTTCCGCATTATATTTTGTTATATAATTTAAATAATACAGGTTGTGCGTTGTTCAATTAATTAGAATATCCGACCTTATTGGTTGTAGATTTAAATTGATTGATACTTGGATATTGGTCTTTGGTACCATCCAAGTTATATCTCTTTGATTAAGACTCGTAGATTGTATTTGCTTGAGTAAATCAAATTGAGAGATAGAGATAATAAACTTCTTGAGATATTTTTTATTGATTGAGTCTGACTGTCTAGTTGATTCTCTAGAAAGTAACTCGGAGTTGTCCATACAGATTGATAATCAAAATATTAGGTGTGGTTGTTGGACCCCTTCTTTTTCAATTGGTATCAGAGAAGGCAAACACGTTTAAAGACCTTATAAGTCTATGTTTATAGTGATCTGATTATGGACAGAGGTGTTATCTCAATTAACGTACCACCAGTCTTTGATGGCTCTAATTACTTATGGTGTAAAATTTCTATGCGAGCTTTTCTTCAAGTACGTGATTTTCAATCATGGTTATATGTTGTTAATGGCTATGATGCTTCCGTTGAGGCAGTTGTAGGTGTAAAGGTTCCAAAGAATATTGGTGAATACACTCCTGCCAAGATTCTTGCTGCAAACCAAAACTCTGACGGTTTGAATGCGATCATACATGCCATTACCCCAAATCTTCAGCACCATGTGTCAAATTGCACTAAGTCACAAGATGCTTGGGATATCTTAGCAACTGTATTCGAAGGTAATTCCAGTGAAAAGGAATATGGACTTCAAATCATAAATCCGATTGGGAAAAACTTCATATGGCAGATGAAGAAACATTTGATGAGTTTAATCACAAAGTTTCTGATATTGTTAATGCATCTTTTGCATTGGGTAAGACTATTCCTGAAAAGGACATTGTGATGAAAATTCTCAGATCGCTGCCATCTAGACGATTCTAAGAAGCACGCCATCGTTGAGGGAAATAACCTTAATACTCACTCCAGAAATACGTTGGTTGGAAATCTTAAGATCTTTAATCATGAATATTCGTCCAAATATTAGGATGTTGCGTTCAAAGAACTAAAGGACACTAAATTACTTGATAAAATTAAAAAAGTGTATATCTCTGAAGATGATCACTTTGAGACAGATGAAGATCTTGACAAATTAGTCTCGATGATCACAAGACAGTTTAGGGATCTTCTGTTGAAGAGAAGTAAACGGTTCTCCAGAGATAAGCCTAAGGCATCAGTCAAACCTCATAATCGTGTTCCTCCTAAACACTGGGATATTGATGAAGCTGATGAGGATGGAATACCTCAGTTCTTTAAGTGTAAAGGTTTTGGTCATTTTGCAAATGAGTGTCCAAATCGGAGCAAATACACTGGGAACAAAGGTCTTCCCGCAACTCTTGATGAAATGTCTGACAATTATGATTCTAATGAAGGTGAGAAATCAAGTGTTGCAATTCTTGGTGAAAATATTGATTTTGATAATTGTAGCAATACACATATCAATCTTGTTATTTTTTTGAAACAAAACCCAACAGTTCTGGAAGAAAAAGTTGACCCAACCTTTGGAAACACTGCTTATAATGTCTCAGGTCCCAATAAGTGCTTAGCTGCTTGCACATTCCAGAAGCCTGATTTTTATCCAAGTCTGACATGCTCATATTTTTCATCAAAGGGTCATGAACTCTCAAGGTTCTACAAGTTCAAACACCAACAAATGCATGTCAACAAACTTCAACGAAAAGCAAATCATCTAGCAAGAAAGCTTAAACTTTCTCAGAAGACTGCTGAGGTATGTAAGATTTTATCTTCGTCTAAGAAGTTAGTTTCCAAGGATAAACTAAGACCATTAGAGAAGAAATTATGGTCAAAAAGTTTTGATAGACATAGTTCTATGAAATCCTCCCAAGTGGAAATTGGTGGACAAATGGTTGTTTACCACAACTCAACTTGATTGTGTTGATTTTAAAATCTTGTCTCATATGCCTGGTCAAAAGAGACAATGATTTTGCACCTCTCAGGCTTTAAGAAAAGTTTTTTCTTCTTTCTTTTATTAGGTTTGTTTTTGTCTATCAAACAAAAAAAAGGGTACTATCGACAATTCTACTCTTCATAGAGTTAAGAGTTGATCGTTTATGAACCTGTTTTAAGGTTTCGAACCCTACATTCCCTTTCCTTCACTAAAACCTATTTTTATTTCAAGACTACTTATTGAGTTAGTAGTGAATTCCTCTCACAAACTCATACGTTCATGGACGCTCCAAGAATGATGTCTTCAGATAGAAATGACGGTAATACGATTGATAAGCCATCAATCATGAAGGAAAAAGAACAATCTCCATTGCCTCCTACATTGAAAAGGAAAAGAAGGAATGTGAGGAAGCCAAGAGTCGTTCCTTCAAATTCTTAGAAGTTTTCTAATGTTCTTGAAGTAATGAAGGAGTTGCGTAAGGAGATTCAACAAATAAAGGCTTTTGTGTATAAGACTCATGAGATTCAGAAGGCCCTGGTTCGACAACAACAACCTAGAAGTTTTATTGATATAAACTCCTACCTTAATGAACCTTATGTTCCAATGGCTATTGACGACAAGGAGTTCGGGGATGATAAAGAATTCTTCAAATGTCTTATTGCCTAGTAAATCTTCTATTTTTTTTGTTTTATTTAGAAGAATAACTAGTGTTTTGGAATAGCCATTATTCTGATTACACATAGCTATATCCAAAGTTTTCATCTTCTTGTTTTTAGATTTATTGGTTTAAATTCTAAACTTGTTTGGAAGATAATTTTTGCAGTATTAATCTTTTTGATTTTATATATTGCAATATTTTTATGGGATATGTGTGTTTACGTCCGTGAACTCGATTGTCCCATATTTTGTCAAAAGTAAAGTCGTTCGTGAATTGATATGCAAATATTGATAAAAGAATGAATAGACTTTTGACAAAACACGAAAGTTAAGCCTATATTGTCAATTATTGATGTAAGATAGGTTAAAATCTTTTATGATTCAAGGATTATGTATATTGTGTGTCATTGTGCAAATAGTGATGGAAACATTGAATGAATCCTCGCTTATTCCACGGTATAAGGTCGATTCTCCGATCCACAATTTTTGTGTAAATACTGTGTTGTTCCATTAAGTGTCTTATGTTGAGCACTAAAAGAACAAAAGTTGATTGCTTTGTGATTAGCTTAGTTGTTGTTCCGTAAGGTACTTTATGTTGAACATGATTGAACTAAATTAATCATCTTGTGTGATTATTTAGTTAGCACTCCATAAGTTTTCTTATGTTTGAGCATATCTTTGACTGGGTTGGTTATTCGTGATTAACTTAGTCATTTCTCCATAGGTTTCTTGTGTCGAGTGTGACCAATTAAATTGATTACTTTTGTAATTAGTTTGGTTGAGTATGACAATTAGATTATTTGCGAGTTTTCTTGTGATTAGTCTAATTGATTTAAGTCTCCATAAGTTTACTTATGTCGAGCATATTTAGTCAAATTAATCTTGGTTCTCCTAGGTTAATATAATTGAATATTTATATTTGGATTCCAAATTCATACTTGTATGTGATTTGTTGAGTCTAAAGAAATCCTTCTTTTCTCTTTGAAATTAAGGTCGCTCTTGTTGTTCTCTTGGGAATGACATTTTATGGGGGGGGGTGGGGGGTGGGGGGGGTGGGGGGGAGTTCTTTTGAACTTATGCTTAATTGCCAAATCTTTGTGGGGAGTGCGGCTGTGGAATATTATAGGGGTTATCTTGTATCTTTATGAACTCCTTGATGAATGCATTTAGCTTCAGCTTTATGATTGCATCTAAACAAGATGATATACATTTACCTTTGGTCATGAAATGTCACATACAGAGATTTCATTAGGATCCCGTTCTTGTACCTTTGCCAATTTTATTGTCAAAAAGGGGGAGAACTAATATGTAGTTTACACTACAAATACATATGGTTTTCGGATCATTATGTAAGGGGGAGTGGTTTCCATGTGAGATGGAGTATTTACTAAGGGGTAGTGAAGTATCACCATAGTATTGTTGTTAAAGTTGTGATGCAATTGGACTTTGACGTTGTGCAATGATACTATGCCACTGTATAACAATGATTGAGAACCATTGCTTTTCTCATTGTTATAGCTACGGATTTTCAACAACGATGGTGTTAAACTTACAACCTTTGGGATCATTGGATTACTTGTAAGTGACGAAGATTTCGAGTATTGTTGAAGATTAGACGACATGTGGAATATGAGCTACAAAGTTTATTTATATATTTTATATTACATATGTATTAATAGTTTCGCCACTAAATTTGACAAAGGGGGAGATTGTTAGAGCATTGCTCGGTCGAACTCGCATGCGTTGCTATCTCAAGCATGTTTGTAAATATTAGTGATCGAAACTATAAAGTCTTTGATTTCTAGTCTACTATAGCTAAGGTCTCGGACTAGGATAGAAAGTCTAGTTGAGCTCAAGACCTCCATGGAGATTATCATACAAGATGAAGGACTACTCAAGGAACTAGTGAATCTTTATCGACTAAAAGGTATGTGGAGACTTGAACTTATCTATCACTCGAAAGTCTATCTACTTTATCTCCTATCTTGAGACAAAAGTCGTATTACTATATAGACTAAGAATATACACATATGTTACTTCGAGCTGAGTATATCTCGCTTATCTATTTCTCGAAATATGTGTTGGTAAAGCTTTCGCTTTATCCAAGTTCATCTTTACCTAGTGACGAAAGTCATGTTATGTTTCAATCATTTTGGAATATTCTCTAACGGAAAATAGTTTGTGAATAACAACTATATAACGTCCTCTGAGAATGTTTCAATAATTGAAATGAGAGTTTAGACAATATAACCATTGGAGGAGATAAGAATTATTGTGGTAACACATATATGTATAAGTCCTTAATGCTTGAACCGAAGTTTGCGAACTTTGTGATAAAGTAAAACCGGAGAAGTGCATGAGCTTCAGTCCGCAAACTGGCTGAAGTTCTCGACTGAGAATTTCTGCTGGAGTTTGTGAACTCCATCCGGGAACTTAAGTCCGCGAACCCAGTCTGCGAACTTGAGTAGGTTATGTCTAAAAACGATGTTTGTGAACTTATCATAATAAACTAATGAATGCTATTGCAAACCGTGGATTTATAGTTCATGTATCGTTCAAGTGAATCACATCGTTTTTGCTTCAATTGTGTCTTGTGTAGTACATAAAGATCTAAGCAATTGAACAACTCTATAACTAGCTTATTTGAGTCATTTGGACTAGTTATGGTGAAGAATAATATGGTTGATATGAAAGTTATCATTTGGCTAACCATTTGGTTAACTAGTGTTAAACAAACTAATGTACAAGTTTGGGTACGGTTACACAAACCCAAAATCGTCAAGTACATTTGTGTATAATAAGCTATGTTTTTTATCTAACGGTTGATAAATATTAGCTTGTATCTAATCAGGTTTTCATCTAACGGTGAATATTAAATGCTTTGTTACTAAGCTAACATTGATTGCAAACCCTGATTTGAAAGAATATATAAGGGATAACTCTAGCAACTGGTAAACCTAATCCCCACACATTCTGTGTGATACTAGTTTGCTAAGGAAGAGTTGATTCTCCTTTAACCTTTGGTTTTTTTCTTCTAAAACCGGGTTAACGACTTAAAGACTTCATTGGGATTGTGAAGCCAGACCGATACTACTTTTATTATAGTTATGTGATCTGATCTTGCATCTTCTATCATACGAGTACAATTATAATAATTGTCTTGAGATTTTTATCTCCAATTGGCAAGATATAAAAGTAGTCACAAACATCTTCGTCTCATCGTTTATGATTCCTCAATAATCTTATTCGCTGCGTCGATTAAGTTTATTGTGAGGTGATTGATAAAGATGAGTTGTTCTTCGGGAATATAAGTATGGTTTTATCAATTGGTTCTTGTTCACCTTGATTTATAAAAAAACGGAACAAAACTCATAGATTTATTCATGGGAGACGAATTTATCTATCCTTGTAGACTTTTCTGTGTGATAGATTTGTTAATTAAAGTCTTTAACTTTGGGTCGTAGTAACTCTTGGTTGTGGGTGAGATCAGCTAAGGGAATCAAGTGCGTAGTATCCTGCTGGGATCAGAGGCGTATGAACATAACTGTACCTTGGATCAGTGTGAGATTGGTTGGGGTTCAACTACAGTCCATACCGAAGTTAGCTTGGAGTAGGCTAGTGTCTGTAGCGGCTTAATACAGTGTATGTTTAATCTGGATTAGGTCCCAGGTTTTTTTTGCATTTGCGGTTTCCTCGTTAACAAAATTCTGGTGTCTGTGTTTTTCCGCATTATATTTTGTTATATAATTGAAATAATACAGGTTGTGCGTTGTTCAATCAATTAGAATATCCGACCTTATTGGTTGTTGATTTAAATTGATTGATACTTGGATATTGGTCTTTGGTACCATCCAAGTTATCTCTCTTTGATTAAAACTCGTAGATTGTATTTTCTTGAGTAAATCAAATTGAGAGATAGAGATAATATACTTCTTGAGATATTTTTTATTGATTGAGTCTGACTGTCTAGTTGATTCTCTAGAAAGTAACTCGGAGTTGTCCATACAAATTGCTAATTGAAATATTGGGTGTGGCTGTTATACCACTGCTTTTTCAATTGGTATCAAAGTAGGCAAACACGATTAAAGACCTTATAAATCTGTGTTTGTAGTGATCTGATTATGGACAGAGGTGTTATCTCAATTAACGAACCACCAGTCTCCGATGGCTCTAATTTCTTATGGTGTAAAATTACTATGCGAGCTTTTCTTCAAGCACGTGATTTCCAATCATGGGTATATGTTGTTAAGGGCTATGATGCAACCGTTGAGGCAGTTGGAGGTGTAAACGTTCCAAAGAATATTGATGAATACACTCCTGCCGAGATTCTTGCTGCAAAGAAAAACTCTGACGGTTTGAATGCGATCATACATGCCATTACCCCAAATCTTCAACACCATATGTCAAATTGCACTAAGTCGCAAGAAGCTTGGGATATCTTATCAACCGTATTCGAAGGTAATTCCAGTGAAAAGGAAGCTAGACTTCAAATCATAATTCCGATTCGGAAAACCTTCGTATGGCAGATGAAGAAACATTTGATGATTTTAATCCTAAAGTGTCTGAAATTGTTAATGCATCTTTTGCATTGGGTAAGACTAATCCTGAAAAGTACATTGTGATGAAAATTCTCAGATCGCTTCCATCTAGACACGATTCTAAGAATCATGCCATCATTGAGGGAAATAACCTTGATACTCTCTCCAGAAATACACTGGTTGGAAAGCTTAAGATATTTGATCATGAACATTCGTCCAAATCTAAGGATGTTGCGTTCAAAGCACTAAAGGACACTAAATTACTTGATAAAATTAAAAAAGTGTATATCTCTGAAGATGATCACTTTGAGACAGATGAAGATCTTGACAAATCAGTCTCGATGATCACAAGACATTTTAGGGATCTTCTATTGAAGAGAAGTAAACGGTTCTCCAGAAATAAGCCTAAGGCATCAGTCAAACCTCATAATCGTGTTCTTCCTAAAAATAGGGATATTGATGAAGCTGATGTTGAGGAAATGCCTCAGTGCTTTAAGTGTAAAGGTTTTGGTCATTTTGCAAATGAGTGTCCAAATCGGAGAAAATACACTAGGAACAAAGGTCTTCCCGCAACTCTTGATGAAATGTCTGACAATTATGATTCTAATGAAGACGAGAAATCAAGTGTTGCACTTCTTGGTGAAAATATTGATTTTGATAATTGTAGCAATACACGTATCAATCTTGATATTCTTTCAGAACAAAATCCAACAATTCTTGAAGAAAAAGTTGACCCAATCTTTGGAAACACTGCTTATAATGTCTCAGGTCCCAATATGTGCTTAGCTTCTTGCACATTCCAGAAGCCTAATTTTTATCCAAGTCCGACGTGCTCATATTTTTCATTAAAGGGTCATGAAGTCCTAAGTTCAAACACCAACAAAGTCATGTCAACAAACTTAAACGAAAAGCAAATCATCTAGCAAGAAAGCTTAAACTTGCTCAGAAGACCGCTGAGGTATGTACGATTTTATCTTCGTCTAAGAAGTTAGTTTCCAAGGATAAACTAAGACCATTAGAGAAGAAATTATGGTCAAAAAGTTTTGATAGACAGAGTTCTGTGAAATCCTCCCAATAGGAAATTGGTGGACAAATGGTTGTTCACCACAACGCAACTTGATTGTGTTGATTTTAAAATCTTGTCTCATGTTCCTGATCAAAAGAGACAATGATTTTGTACATCTCAGGCTTTAAGAAAAGTTTTTTCTTCTTTCTTTTATTAGGTTTGTTTTTTTCTATCAAACAAAAGAAAGGGTACTATCGACAATTATACTCTTCATAGAGTTGAGAGTTGATCATTTACGAACCTGTTTTAAGGTTTGGAACCCTACATTCCTTTTCCTTTTCAAAATCCTATTTTTATCTCAAGACTACTTGTTGAGTTAGTTGTGATTTCCTCTCACAAACCCATACGTTCATGGACGCTCCAAGAATGATATCTTCAGATGGAAAGGACGATAATACGATTGATAAGCCATCAATCATGAAGGAAAAATAACAATCTCCATTGACTCCTACATTGAAAAATAAAAGAAGGAATTTGAGGAAGCCAAGATCCGTTCCTTCAAATTCTTAGAAGTTTTCTGATGTTCTTGAAGTAATGAAGGAGTTGTGTAAGGAGATTCAACAAATAAAGGCTTTTGTGCATAAGACTCATGAGATTCAGAAGGCCCTGGTTAGACAACAACAACCTAGAAGGTTTATTGATATAAACTCCTACCTTAATGAACCTTATGTTCCAATGGCTATTGACGACAAGGAGTTCGGGGACAATAAAGACTTCTTCAAAGGCCTTATTGCCTAGTAAATCTTCTATTTTTTCTTGTTTTATTTAGAAGAATAACTAATGTTTTGGAATAGCCATTATTGTGATTACACATAGCTATATCCAAAGTTTTCATCTTCTTGTTTTTAGATTTATTGGTTTAAATTCTAAACTTGTTTGGAAGATAATTTTTGCAGTATTAATATTTTTGATTTTATATATTGCAATATTTTTATGGGATATGTGTGTTTACGTCCGTGAACTTGATTGTCCCATATTTTGTCAAAAGTAAAGTCGTTCGTGAATTGATATGCAAATATTGATAAAAGAATGAATAGACTTTTGACAAAACACGAAAGTTAAGCCTATATTGTCACTTATTGATGTAAGATAGGATAAAATATTTTGTGATTCAAGGATTATGTATATTATGTGTCATTGTGCAAATAGTGATGGAAACATTGAATGAATCCTCGCTTATTCCACGGTATAAGGTCGATTCTCCGATCCACAATTTTTGTGTAAATATTGTGTTGTTCCATTAAGTGTCTTATGTTGAGCACTAAAACAACAAAAGTTGATTGCCTTGTGATTAGCTTAGTTGTTGTTCCGTAAGGTACTTTATGTTGAACATGATTGAACTAAATTAATCATCTTGTGTGATTATTTAGTTAGCACTCCATAAGTTTTCTTATGTTTGAGCATATCTTTGACTGGGTTGGTTATTCGTGAATAACTTAGTCATTGCTCCATAGGTTTCTTGTGTCGAGTGTGACCAATTAAATTAATTACTTTTGTAATTAGTTTGGTTGAGTATGACAATTAGATTATTTGCGAGTTTTCTTGTGATTAGTCTAATTAATTTAAGTCTCCATAAGTTTACTTGTGTCGAGCATATTAAGTCAAATTAATCTTGGTTCTCCTAGGTCAATATGATTAAATATTTCTATTTGGATTCCAAATTCATACTTTTATGTGATTTGTTGAGTCTAAAGAAATCCTTCTTTTCTCTTTGAAATTAAGGTCGCTCTTGTTGTTCTCTTGGGAATGACATTTTATGGGGGAGAGTTCTTTTGAACTTGTGCTTAATTGCCAAATCTTTGTGGGGAGTGCGGCTGTGGAATATTATAGGGGTTATCTTGTATCTTTATGAACTCCTTGATGAATGCATTTAGATTAGGCTTTATGATTGCATCTAAACAAGATGATATACATTTACCTTTGGTCATGAAATGTCACATACGGAAATTTTATTAGGATCCCGTTCTTGTACCTTTGCCAATTTTATTGTCAAAAAGGGGGAGAACTAATATGTAGTTTACACTACAAATACATATGGTTTTCGGATCATTATGTAAGGGGGAGTGGTTTCCATGTGAGATGGAGTATTGACTAAGGGGGAGTGAAGTATCACCATAGTATTGTTGTTAAAGTTGTGATGCAATTGGACTTTAACGTTGTGTAATGATACTATGACACTGTGTAACAATAATTAAGAACCATTACTTTTCTCATTGTTACAGCTACGGATTTTCAAAAATGATGGTGCTAAACTTACAACCTTTGGGATCATTGGATTACTTGGAAGTGACGAAGATTTCGAGTATTGTTGAAGATTAGACGACATGTGGAATAGGAGCTACAAAGTTTATTTATATATTTTATATTACATATGTATTAATAGTTTTGCCACTAAAATTGACAAAGGGGGAGATTGTTAGATCATTGCTCGGTCAAACTCGCATGCGTTGCTATCTCAAGCATGTTTGTCAATATTAGTGATCAAAACTATAAAGTCTTTGATTTCTAGTCTACTATAGCTAAGGTCTCGGACTAGGATAGAAAGTCTAGTTGAGCTCAAGACCTCCATGGCGATCATCATACAAGATGAAGGACTACTCAAGGAACCAGTGAATCTTTATCGACTAAAAGGTATGTGGAGACTTGAACTTATCTATCACTCGAAATTCAATCTACTCTATCTCCTATCTTGAGACAAAAGTCATATTACTATATAAACTAAGAATATACACATATGTTATTTCAAGCTGGGTATATCTCGCTTATCTATTTCTCGAAATATGTGTTGGTAAATCTTTTGCTTTATCCAAGTTCATCTTTACCTAGTGACGAAAGTCATGTTATGTTTCAATCATTTTGGAATATTCTCTAACGGAAAATAGTTTGTGAATAACAAATATATAAAGTCCTCTGAGAATGTTTCAATAATTGAAATGAGAGTTTAGACAATATAACCATTGGAGGAGATAAGAATTATTGTGTTAACACATATATGTATAAGTCCTTAATGCTTGAACCGAAGTTTGCGAACTTTGTGATAAAGTAAAACCGGAGAAGTGCATGAGCTTCAGTCCGCAAACTGGCTGAATTTCTCGACTGAGAATTTCTGCTGGAGTTTGTGAACTCCATCCGGGAACTTAAGTCCGCGAACCCAGTCTGCGAACTTGAGTAGGTTATGTCTAAAAATGATGTTTGTGAACTTATCATAATAAACTAATGAATGCTATTGCAAACCGTGGATTTATAGTTCATGAATCGTTCAAGTGAATCACATCATTTTTGCTTCAATTGTGTCTTGTGTAGTACAAAAAGATCTAAGCAATTGAACAACTCTATAACTAGTTCATTTGAGTCATTTGGACTAGTTATGGTAAAGAATAATATGGTTGATATGAAAGTTATCATTTGGCTAACCATTTGGTTAACTAGTGTTAAACCAACTAATGTACAAGTTTGGGTACGGTTACACAAACACAAAATCGTCAAGTACATTTGTGTATAATAAGTTATGTTTTTGATCTAACGGTTGATAAATATTAGCTTGTATCTAATCAGGTTTTCATCTAACGGTGAATATTAAATGATTTGTTACTAAGCTAACATTGATTGCAAACCCTGATTTGAAAGACTATATAAGGGATAACTCTAGCAACTGGTAAACCTAATCCCCACACATTCTGTGTGATACTAGTTTGCTAAGGAAGAGTTGATTCTCCTTTAACCTTTGGTTTTTTTCTTCTAAAACCAGGTTAACGACTTAAAGACTTCATTGGGATTGTGAAGCCCGACCGATACTACTTTTATTATAGTTATGTGATCTGATCTTGCATCTTCTATCATACGAGTACAATTATATTAATTGGATTGAGATTTTTATCTCCAATAGGCAAGATATAAAAGTAGTCACAAACATCTTCGTCTCATCGTTTATGATTCCTCAATAATCTTATTCGCTGCGTCGATTAAGTTTATTGTGAGGTGATTGATAAAGATGAGCTGTTCTTCGGGAATATAAGTATGGTTTTATCAATTGGTTCTTGTTCACCTTGATTTATAAAAAAACGGAACAAAACTCATAGGTTTATTCATGGGAGACGAATTTATCTATCCTTGTAGACTTTTTTGTGTGATAGATTTGTTAATTAAAGTCTTTAACTTTGGGTCGTAGTAACTCTTGGTTGTGGGTGAGATCAGCTAAGGGAATCAAGTGCGTAGTATCCTGCTGGGATCAGAGGCGTATGAACATAACTGTACCTTGGATCAGTGTGAGATTGGTTGGGGTTCAACTACAGGTCCATCGAAGTTAGCTTGGAGTAGGCTAGTGTACGTAGCGGCTTAATACATTGTATGTTTAATCTGGATTAGGTCCGGGTTTTTTTGCATTTGCGGTTTCCTCGTTAACAAAATTCCGTGTCTCTGTGTTTTTAGCATTATATTTTGTTATATAATTGAAATAATACAGGTTGTGCGTTGTTCAATCAATTAGAATATCCGACCTTATTGGTTGTTGATTTAAATTGATTGATACTTGGATATTGGTATTTGGTACCATCCAAGTTATCTCTCTTTGTTTAAAACTCGTAGATTGTATTTGCTTGAGTAAATCAAATTGAGAGATAGAGATAATATACTTCTTGAGATATTTTTTATTGATTGAGTCTT
>JAJJWX010000347.1:0-82194 GCA_023529315.1 Papaver bracteatum
TTAAGTACAATGTGGAATGTAATCACCTAATTACTGGAGTTGAAATTGAACACGATAACATTTCAACATGCACCATTGGAAAGAAGGCTACTTGGGAAAATGATAGATTACCAACAAAGGTTATACCCTTTCATCTGAGGGTTTTGGTAAATTTGAACTAGCAACTATATTTTCAAGTATAAGAGATAAGTCAGTTTGGGATAAGACATTTGCTGAATTTGTCTATTTCCTGTTAAAAGAAGATTCCCATATAGATCTCTGTGGGATGATTGTCAGTCAAATGATAAAGATATCATATTCTATTTCGTCTTCTGGAATCAAGAGAATCTTTGGTTTCCGTGTATAATCACTAGAATTTGTGAAAATACTTGGGAAGATAACTTTACTGATATGAAAAGCATTAGTACTGTAACTGATAAGATTATGAGACAAATGATATGAGGACAAGCCTCCAAGGATTTGGTTGAAATAATTCCATCTAAGTTTTTCAAGAAGTCTCTTGGTATTCATCTTGAAAAGATTGGTAAACAACTTGACTGTTTTCAAAAACAGATGGCATTTGTTGCCAGAAAGAATCCAGAAACTCATAAAGGAATTCTAAACGTTGAATCCGAGTTCTGGAATATTCAATCAAAAATTGAAGAAAAACGTCAAAAATCTCTCAATGGGAAAACAAATGAAGTTTGAGTTTTTATTTTCTTCAAAGAATAAAAGTAGACATTAGTTTTTGATTGATTTCAACTTTTGATTAAGTGTCTATTATGAATAAAACTATCTTATTTTGATGAATAAATTATTTGATTTATAATTTTTCTTGTGATAGTTTTTGATTTACATAGCATGTGCTTGAATGCTATATTATTTTCTATGGATGTTTATGGGATGTTTGATTTCGGTTTTATTACCTTGATATTCGATCTCATAATATGTTGTGAACCCTTATGGTTTGGGTGACTTTTTGATTTAGCAGGATTAAGTTCTAGCCCATGTTGGTAGGCTTTATCAAAGTATCATGAGGGGTTCCTGTAGAAACAATATGTGAAAAAATCACAATATGTTGAATCGTTTTGGTTTAACATAAAAGTATATGTGTTTCGACGGTTTTCAACTTTTGCTTGCAATTGTTAAAACCGATTTTCAATCTTTCTCTGGTAAAGGTTGGTTGTTGTTATTTTATTTTATTTTGCATAAGGATGACAACATAATGGTATTTCGATATCAATCCTCCCTGGAAGAAAAAGATGCGATCATATTTGGAGAAGTTGGATGCGAAATTGATGTAACAATCTTGTTAGTTAATTGTTTTCCTGTTTTAAGAAAAGCCTATTTCTTATTTGATATATATATATATATTTCTTTTGCTTAAACGAAATTGTTGGTACAATTGAAGTGGTTATTCCATTATGTATGTGTGATTCAATTGGTTTCAGTTAAGTAAAACTATTGTTATCCTGCTTTGTTGTGTGATATCAATCGTTTATGCTTACGAAAGTTTGGTGCAATTGCGGTGCTTTAATGTTTATGTTAATTCAATTGCTTCCAGTTAAGTAAAAAATTGTTATTTTGCTTTTTGTATGGTATCAGTTGTTTAGGCTTACAAAATTTCGGTGCAATAGTGAAACTTTGATATATTTGTTGTTTCAATTGATTCCGGTTGAGGTGAATAATTATGCAAGTTGATTTATTGGTTTGTATGAGTTATTTATGTCTTAACGAATGAATATGTTGACAGGATGAGTTGTTTAGTGCAACTCGATTCCGGATAAGATAAAATAAGTTAATTCAGATCTTAGTTAGATTTATCAAAGTGGAGGTTTCGGTTATTTGTAGCCGAAAGCGTAAACAAGGATGTGCTTGTTAACTAACCTATTATTTGGCTTTTTGAAAATATAAAGGTCTAAGTTATATGGATAATTAGAACCTGATGAGAAAAATGGAGTTTATATCTGTTTTGGTCTTATCGAATGAAGCGGTTGTATTTATACAATCGATTTAGCAAAGGAACTAAGTTGCTTAGTTGATTTTTTGGTTTGCTAAACTAGTTGGGAAAATTTCGTCGGGCAATTATTTCCATGATAACATATCAAAACATAATTACTTTGTAGTTTCGATTTTGATATTGGTTATCAAAAATGGTATGTGGAACCCTCGTGCTTGACTCAACATGTTACAAGCCTATTTTGAGATTTGTAAGATCCTTTTCGTGTTGTCCTTTATTTTTTCGTTTCTTTGTCATTTTTGTGACAAAAAGGGGGAGAAATATATGGAGTAAACATGTGATGCTGGTATCAATTTTATATTGATTGGTGTCACTAGGGAAGAGGACAATGGTGCTTGAACGTTTATCTAACGAAAGAGGAAAAGCAAAGACTAAGGGGGAGTAACATATCATATGATTGGTATAACAAAGACGCGCGGATTGAAAATATACCTATATCACCTTTAGGGGGAGTATGAGCTTTGTTATTATAAGGTCAACATCGGCATTTTAAGGATTGAATTAATGCAGGTTATGTGCTGTTGAATTCTGGAATCAAGCGTATGTGTAATGAATTATTGTAATTTGTTTATCCATATGATTGTAAGATTTTTGTCACTAAAATTGACAAAGGGGGAGATTGTTAGAGCATAGCTCGGTTGAACCCACCAAGCATTGGTATGTCAAGTTTGGTTGTCATATTTTAGTGAGACAAAACTCATTTAAGTGTCTCTTGATTTAAATGTACTAGAGTCAACTTCGTATAGGTTAGCTTGAAAGTATTAGGATGAGACATTACAAGTACTGCGAAGACTTGAAGAAATACGGAGCTACAACCACAACATCATCCTTCCACTTGAGGTTAGTGATATTTGACTTGAACTGTTTCATTCCCTAACATATCTTTCAAGTCGGGCATATTGAAAAAATATAACTGCGAAGCATGAACACTCTAGATAGACATAGTATTAAGGAATACAATATGAGGTTTATTGCTTAACCATTAAACTTTGGATATAAGACATCAACATAATCGTATGAATGCTATTGTGATTATGTATGGGTATGAGGTGAGGATTTCATCTTAGGAAATAATGTTTTTACATGTGTTTTAAGGAAGGAAGTTCATGATATGTGTTGTGAACAGAAAAAGGAAATCGCCAGGCGTTATTGGGGATGTTCTTCATTACAAATCTTATGAAAGACCAATATGTGTGATTAGAACCGCTCATGACTTTTTTGTGTTCTTGGTAAATCTATTCACATGAGGCCGTACTTATGTATTGGTATTACTTTTATTAGTGAAACCGATCTTAAGTAATCACCTAGGGTATGATCGGGTTTGTGTGTGCCTGACCAAATTTGGGAGAAGGGAACCGATCCTAGTAAGAGGTGCAGTACATCACAAGGGGAACCGATCCTTGTATGAGGTGCAAAAAGGTTTATAGAAGAAAAGGGAACCGATCCTATGAACATGTGCAACACGTTTTTAGGAAAAGGGGAATTGATCCTATGGACATGTGCAACACATACAATTTAGATACCAAATATACATGGGGAACCGATCCTAGTACCTAGTCAGCCGAATATTGGGGAAGCTAGTGTAACTATACACATTACTCACATGGAGGTAGAACCGAAACTTGTTTTGGTAGAACTGTTAGACCCATGACTTGTGATTGAGTGTTACTTGATCAATAACATAGTTCTTGAAAGTCATATGAACCAATTCTAAACTTGTTTGGAAGTGCGGTAAATCGGTTTCAAGTGAGTAAGTATGAAAAAGGACTTACAAGATGAAAGATGTCGACACAC
This sequence comes from Papaver bracteatum, assembly GCA_023529315.1. Classification (NCBI taxonomy): domain Eukaryota; kingdom Viridiplantae; phylum Streptophyta; class Magnoliopsida; order Ranunculales; family Papaveraceae; genus Papaver; species Papaver bracteatum. The sequence continues at coordinate 3,794 of JAJJWX010000347.1, forward strand.
TTTGAACACGCGCATTAATGTTTATATTTTATTGTTCAAAGATATTCCTTAACAGCTAAGAAGGAAGGAAATCCCAAGATCGAATTTAAAAAAAGTTACGAATCTTTTAATTAAGGTTTTTAATTATATATGGAAAATAAGAATTAGTAATGTGCATTTGCTAGCTAAAGATTTTCCAAGGAGATTTCGATCATAAATTTGGACAGTGCATTCTCAAGAATTATAAAAACCGAATTTGGAAAATATAGAATATCTTGAGAATATTTTCGGTTTTGGAAATTCCTTGGTGTCCAAACTTCCTTGTCTATAAATACTTTGAGTTTGCATTTCTAGAAAACTAATCCTTCGTGATAGTAAACTTCCTCTATTGTACTGTTACTAGTGAAGCCGCCTATTCGGAGAGGAGAGTAACCTAATTAGGCGAAATCTCTTACGGTCGCTCAGTTTAAAGTCTTCTTTGGGATTGAGAAGCTCTAGTGCGTACCGTTGGTGGTAAACTAGATAATTGTGGTTTATATTTAGTTCTCATATTGATTTGATTGACTAATGGTGGTTGAACTTTGATTGCACCTATTTTTTTTATGCTTGATAATCTTCTCTTCTGATATAAGATTCACTCAAACTAGTTCAAGGTTTCGACAAGGATCTTTAGACTGTTGTTAGATCTAAAGACGATCTTGTGATAATCCATTATTAAAAGACTCAGTTCTGTGTGTGATTGATCACAAGAGATTCAAGTAGTTATGTGCAGGTGTTTATTGAAGATCTAAGAAGATTTGAAGACAAAGAAGAGATATAATATTTCTGACTTGGTTTTATAATCTTTGGTGTGCACAATACTTGTTTTGGTAAAAGAGGATCCAATTAATAATCGGTTTATCCTTGTGGTAGCTTGGATTGATTAATTATGTAGATCGGCATCAAAATAATTCTTTAGATTAAGAGTGTTGTTGGCTTAATCTTAAATATTACCTTTTGGTGATTGAACATAAGATGGATCTTGGAACCTGGCAAAGGAGTTTATGTTAAGATAAACAGAAGATCCTTTACGCAACTCATATTACTTGGTTGAAGAGAGTTGATACCAAACAGATTTGTTGTTCCATTACTGTTTGGAATACGAACCAAAGGAATTGGTACAAGTACGTGACTTGTTTACCGGTTGGAGGCGTGGGAATACAAACGCAACTAGGTGAACTATAGGTTTAGTTTCTTGGTCTCAACTATACGAAGTTGGTTTATTTTGTATATCTCCTTAATCCTGAGAGTATTCAATTCTGGAATAGGTCCCGGGATTTTTCTGCATTTGCGGTTTCTTCATTAAAAAAATCTTGCTGTGTCATTTACTTTATATTTATGCATTATAATTAAAGTAAATTGCACAAACGTTAATTCCTATTTACTTGATATGCAATCCTATTGAGTTTGGTTAAGTCCGAACCTTTGTATCAAGTAAACACACTTTGTTGTTGTTTTTTCTCGATCTCGTATCCATAGAAAATCACACGAAGTGTGAACCGATTTGTTGTATTATCTCGACTCAGTCTATAGACAATCACTTTCGAAGAAAGGACTTATAGGAAGGAAAAGTTATAGCTTGAGGTATGTTTGGGTACCCTCTCCTTTTCAGTATTTCTCTCAACAAGAATGTTTTAACGTCAGAGAAAAGGAATTTTTCACGCGTGAAAAACAATTGGAGACTAATCTTAGTACAACTCTTAAAAATGTCAAGGCATTATAAGAGAATTTGTAAAAACTCAATTCCATCTCTACAAAACTATCTTCTATGCTTGGATCTTGCAAAGAACATCATGATACACATGGTCTGGGCTATAAAGGTATAGAATATCTAAACACTGGTAAGATAAGTTTTGTCAAGGAAAAAAAGCTTTCTACTACCGTAGATATATCTGATAATAAAGTACGTGAGCCTACAACGATGACTTAGTTGAGGTCAAATAAAAACTTTCCTGTCAATTGATATTATTGCGGAAAGAAAGGTCACATTGAAATAAGAAGTCACTTTCGTATACAGAATGAAAAACTTCACAATATTCTTATTTGGATGTCAAAATAATCATTAAACCTGTTCCTCAGTGTTTAGTTAATAACTCATTCCTCAATCATGAAAAAGGCTGCAATGGGGATTTTTCTGATTATGAGAATAAATATTTCTTCTACTTATAATTGTAAAAATAAAAATGTCATGTGGATGACTAATAGTTCTGAAAGACCTGTAAGAAAAAAAAGGTGTCGAAGAAATAAAAATTCTTCAAACTTCTCTCTTTCCCTCAATAATGATCTTGCTTCTCAAATAGATGTTCCAAACTTCATTCACATCTACAATCGTGCTTCGGAACTCAAGACCAATATCAATGGTCTCAAGATCAAGCAAGCGAGAAAAGCAGTTGATTCAGGTAATTTATGTTCTTCCCTTGAAAATTCTTTTGAAAATGTGCATAAGAATTCTGATTTAAGTCAAGGGAGTAGAAAGGAATGTTCCATTTCCCCTGATGAACTTCATGTTCATCACCTTACAGATTGACTAGTTGATGTATGTGTATCCTCTTTAAGACCAATAAGAAGATACACATAATTGCCAAGAAGACACATTCTACTTGACTTTTGGTCCTTGTTGTAATGTTTTTTTTTTTGCTTTGATCTTCCTCCCTGAGCCTTTCTCCGGACAGTCTTATTGTTCATATGATGCTCTCCTATTTGACTGTTGATTTTCATTCTTGAATCAAATTTTCTGTCATATTTTCAAAACTTGTTGTTAAATGGTTGATCCTTTAGTTCTGTGAATAAATGGTTGATCCTTTAGTTCTGTTTATCCCTGGGGTCAATAACCGTGAACTCTGTGCACCCAAACTGTTATCAAATGTTTCCAAGTAACCCTAGGCTTTTTTATTTGAAACTGTATATATATATATCAAAGTCATTGTTGGATATACATATATTGGTTTGGTAACGCTAAGTCTCTCTTGGATTGGTGTGCATAATGGAAGGATGCAATACGAATGACAAGTATGATGATACCAATGCTTTTGAACTTCGTGAAGAACCTATATCCATTGTCTACTATAAAGAAATTGATCATGAAAAATATCTTCCAATTCGGATGTCAGTTCAATTGGTTGGAAATCTTCTTCAAGATTTTGAGGTCATTTTTGAACATCTTGAGATTGCATCAAAGAATCTGGTTTTTCTGAAAAAGGAGATAAAGAAAGCATCTGATGAACTAGCTTTTGTCTGTTCCTTGATTGTTGATCATGTCTAAGTTTTTTATTATGTCTGGCAAATCTTCTTCTTGTATTTTTAGAAGAATAACTAGGGTTAGGAATAGCCATTATTGTGAGTACACATAGCTATGTCCAACGATTTTCATCTTCATGTTTATAGATTTATTTATTTAAATTCTAAGTTATTTGGAAGATGACTTTTGCAATTTTAATCTTTATGATTTTGTATGTTGCAAATTGTTATGGGATATGTTGTTTATGTTTGTGAACCTGTGACTATCCCATACTTGTTCAAAAGTTATCTCTATTATATTATATATGTCGATATGAATGTATTGGTAAAAGATAGAACAAACTTTTGACAAACAAAAGTTAAATCCTTTTATGTCATTATTTTGATAAAAAGAAAGGATAAAACTTTTGTTTACAAGGATTAAGTCTATTATCTGTCATTGTGCAAATAGTGATGGAAAATAACATGAATCCTTGTATATTCCGCAGTATTTGGTCAATCTCTGATCCACATTTTTTGTGCATATACTGTGTTGCTCCATAAGATTTCTTATGTTGAGCATGACCCATTGAATTGATCATTCTCTTGTGGTCAGTTTAGTTGTTGCTCCGTAAGTTCTCTTATGTCGAGCATGACAAATTGAATTGATCACTTTCTTGTGGTTAATTGAGTTATGTATTCCGATTGAATTAATCATGGGTTATCTTGTGGTTAATTTAGTTGTGCATTTCGATTGGATTATGTCCAAAGAAATCCTTGTTTTCTTGTGAAAGTAAGGTCGCCTTTGTTTTTCTTTCGTGAATGACATTTTATGGGGGAGCGTTCTTTTGAACTTGTGCTTAATTTCCAAATCTTTGTGGGGAGTGCGGATGTGGAATATTATAGGGGTTATCTTGTATCTTTAAACTCCTTGATGAATGCATTTAGCTTCGGCTTTACGATGGCATCTAAATAAGTTGATATGGTATTCTCTTTTGGTCATGAAGTATATATCTCTATGAAAATTTCATGAGGATCCCACTAGTTTTCGTACCTTTGCCAATTTATATTGATAAAAGGGGGGAGAATTATTGTGTAGTGTGATACTACAAATACATATGGTTTACGGATCATTATGCAAGGGGGAGTGGTTTTCACCATAGTGTTATTGTCAAAATTGCGATACAATTGAACTTTGATGCTGTGTAATAATACTATGACATCGTATAACAATGATTGATAGCATTTGTTTTCTCATTGTTATCGTTACGGTTCTTCAATTAACGATGGTGTTAAACTTACAACCTTTGGGATTATTGGAGTACTTGGAAGGGACGAGAATTTCGAGTCATGTTGAAGATGCCAAGGAGATAAAGCATGTGGATGAGAAGCTACAATTTTTATTTATTTTGTAATCCATATGTATTGATAGTTTTGTCACTAAAATTGACAAAGGGGGAGATTGTTAGAGCACTGCTCGGACGAACTCGCATGTGTCGCTATCTCATGCATGTTTGTCAATGTTAGTGATCAAAACTATAAGTCTTGATTTCTAGCCTATTTATAGATATCTCGGACTAGGATATAGTTTGTGTAGTTGAGATTAGACTTCACGGCGGTTATCACTTGAAGACGAAGAACTACTAAGGAGATTGTGGAACTTCATCGACAAAAGGTATGTGGAGACTTAAACTCATTTGTCACTTGGAAAGTCTATTTATACTCTATCTCTTATATTGAGACATAAGTCGTATTACGATATAGTTTTCTATATACACATTTGAGATTTCGAGTTGAGTATATCTCGCTTACACATTTATGGAAATATGTGTTGGTAAGCTTTCCCTTTGACCAAGTTCATCTTATATCATAAGAAAATATCCGAGTAACACCTTACATGGTTTGTGTGATACAATCATTTGGTGTAAGATTTGGAATGTTTCGACAATGATTATTTCAATATCTTGGAAATTGCTTTGATGCTAATAGTGTATGAAAACGGATATTGACATTATATAAGAATGTTTCAATGATTGAAATAAAGAGTTTAGAATCTAGTAACCTTCTTTATATATAAGCATATTGTGTGTTCGCACATTTGTGTACAAGTCCAAAATCGGGAACCTAAAGTATGGTTTGAGGAGACTGGATAAATATGTGTACCCGTATGCGTACTGGAGGAAAGTTCACGTCCGTGAATTTCTGCTGAGTTTGAAAAAACCAAACTCACAAAACCGGTTACTTAAGTACGCATACTTAAGTGGTTAATTACTTTCTAAAACCGGTAGTGTACATGAACTTAAACATTTATCAATAAGGAATGCAATCTTTGCAAACCGTGGCTATAATGTTCATGTATTGATTCGAGTGAATCAAACTGATTTTGCTTGAATTGTGGTCTTGTATAAATCTATGAGAATATAGCAATTGAACAACTCTTTAACTAGTTTCATTTGAGTCACTTGAACTAGTTATGGTTAAGATGAATAAGGTTGATATGAGAGTAATCATTTGGCTAACCTCGATTAACTATTTGTGAACCAACACGGTGTACACGTTTGGGTACGGTTACATAAGCCTAAATGAGGGTACATTTCATTTGTGTGTAACAAGATAAGTTCGATCTAACAGTTGAAAGATATTAGCTTGGTGGAATCAGGTTTTTCATATAACGGTGATTATTGAATGATTTGTTACCAAGGTAACTTAGATTGAAAACCCTGATTTGAAAACTATATAAAGTAGAACTCTAGGAACTAGGAAACCTAATCCACTCACCTCTTTTGTGTTACTAGTGGCATAACTAGAGTCGATTCTCCTTTAACCTTAGGTTTCTTCTCGAGACCCTATAGGTTAATGACTTGAAGACTTCATTGGGATTGTAAAGCCAGGCCCAACTATTCTCTTTGTAGTTGCGTGTTCTGATCTTGCTGTTTCTTTCGTGTTGAGTTCAATTGAAATAATTGACTCGAGATTTTATATCTCCGATAGGCAAGATATAAAAGTAGTCACAAACACCTTCATCTCATCATTTGTGATTCCACAATAACTTGTTTCGCTAGTCGATTAAGTTTATTATAAGGTGACTGATAATATTAGGATGTTCTTTGGGAATATAAGTTTGATTTATCAATCGGTTCCTGTTCACCTTGATTTATCAAAAGACGGAACAAAAACTCTTGGTATTTCTGTGGGAGACAGATTTATTCAATCATATAGACTTTTTTGTGTGATACAGATTTGTTTATCAAGTCTTCGACTTTGGGTCGTAACAAATCTTATTTATGGGTGAGATCATCTAAGGGAATCAAGTGCGTAGTATCCTACTGGGATCAGAGACGTAAGGAGTGCAACTGTACCTTGAATCAGTGTGAGATTGATTAGGGTTTAACTTCAGTCCAGTCCGAAGATAATTTATAGTAGGCTAGAGTCTGTAGTGGCTTAATATACAGTGTGATGTTCAAACTGGACTAGGTCCCAGGATCTTTTTGCATTTTCCGTTTCCTCGTTAACAAAATTCTGGTATCTGTGTTATTTCTTTTCCGCATTATATTTTTTTATATAATTGAAATATCACCGGTTATGTGTTAAGATCAATCGATTGGAATATCCAACCTTTGGTTGTTGATTTACATTGATTGACACTTGAACATTGGTCTTTGGTACCATTCAAGTAACTCCTCTTATATTTAATCAGGCTCGCAGATTTCTATTTGCTGATTGCGGAATGAATTAAGAGTTATAGATATTTACATTCTTCGATACACTTTACTCTAGATTGAGTCTGACTGTCTAGTTGATTCTCTAGAAAGTTTATTGGAGTAAGTCCTCTCATATTTCCAAACGAATTTTTGGATGTGGTTGTTAGACCCCCGCATTTTCAATTTTGCAAGTAGAGCTTCTCTAACTTCTTCCACAACACCTTTGCAGAGATTTCAACCGTAAATTTATGTGTGATTTCCCTTGAAAAACATTAAAGAATAGTTGAACACGCCTCCAAATCAAGGTCATCCCACTTCTCATCAGTCCAATCCTTTTGCAACGCAGCTGGCTTCTCCTTGATTGCTTTGATTTGTTTCATACTAACAAAAATATCTTTTACATCAGTTTTCCATGATGTGAAATTATTCTTTCCATTGAACTTGATAATATCAAATACATGCACCTTCGAAAATCCACTTGAAGTAGAAATAGACATCCTCACTTCCAAATATGATCCTCTCTCCACGCTCACCACACCACTTGTTAGGATTAAGACCTTAAAATTAACCTCTTCAAAATAAACTAGTTCTTTGGATCACGTAGAACTAAAAAAAACAGAAAGTAGATGCACGAAACAGAAACAAAGACACAAGATTTAACGTGGTTCGGAAATATGCCTACGTCCACAAACGACTACGATCACCTCTTATTATAGAACATATTTACAGAGAATTAAACTTTAAAGATTGATGAATCAATCAACAAACTATGACTAGCAGAATGATGTTCATAAACCCCAAATAATTCTCTATGAACAAAACATTATAAACCCTAAAATTATCTAGTTATGAGATCTCTTCTCTGTATTGTATTGTTTGTGTTTCCCTAAGATTTTTACGCCTATTTATATAGGTTACAAACTTGTCTTCCAAGTATATGAGTTATACTAGGAAACCCAGCTAGAGTTTAACTAAAAGAGGAAACCTTGAGTTTTATCAAAAAAGGAAACCTCTAGCTATACCAAAATAAGGAAACACCCAGATGATTTTAGAAAAATATGGACCCTTCTGAGAGAGAGAAAAAAAGAGAGGACATTAGAATAAAGTGAAAATCTGATTATTCACTTTAGAATTTCGAATTGAAATTTTGATTTTTCACAAAAGTATCAAAGCGAAAACACGATTTATCACCCAAAGCACTAGTGAAACAGAGAATTTTCACATGATATGTCAAGGGTGATAACAAAAAAAAATCACAGAAGACATAGGTGAAAAAGGAGCTCGTCACACAATATATGTTTGTTTCATTACCTTATATAAGTTCAAAGTAACTAGCACAAAAACATTTTTGTCACATGTACGACATATTATACAAAAATAACGTAATACTCATACCAAATAGTTCTTTGATAAGCAAAATCTCCCAACAAAATTATCTTTTGTGGAAAAAATTGAATGAGTTGTAGTTGATAACCATTGAGTTTTGATTTTTATTAGAAGGAAAAAAAAACGAGAGTTGGAGAAGCCTTGGAAACTTAATTAGCATATCCAATATCGATCTTGTTTGATCCAAAACAAATAACAAGAAGAAATCGCCCGATGTGACTAATACAAAGAAGAAGTAGTTGCCTCTTGGTACATGATTCAATGTTTTTTTAATGAAAGAATATCTCACGATGGGGATAAGAAGAATAATCGTAATACTAGCCTAAAATATGGAAACAAACTACATGACTACCTAGTTGACCGATTACAAGTGAAATTAGTTGTATTATTAATTTTTTTAATATATTATAATTTTTAAAGGTAAATTTAGTCTCACATTATTGTTATAAAAATGTATGAGGTTTGTGTCCATGATAGCCAGGGCTATCAGACGGACATCATTTAATGGGGACCCTGATCCAAAGGTCGGGAAGCTCCGGATTGGGTTTTTACATGGACGGCTACGAAACTTCGAGTAATAAAGTTGGTCGACATGGGTGAATAAAATAGATGTGGGTGCCGCTTTAGGGTGTATGAGTTGTTTCACGATTCAACAAAGTTCAAACACAATACAGGTTTCTAAAAACTCTCTCTGCCACCTATTTCTCTTCCCTGAAAACACTTCAACCAGATTTTTGTAATTTCTGTTTGATTCCTTGATCTCATTAGTTTCATGGGTTTCGGTTGTTATTATTTTCACATACAAATCCTTCTCAGAAGATAATTTAGAGAAAACATTATTCCTTCGAACCTTAGTTTTTTAATTTCTTATATGACATCTACGGTTTTTGATTCATTATTTTGAATTATAGAGTTCATCTTATGGGTTTTGATGAGATTCATAATATTTTTGATTTTTAGGGCATTGGGTTTAGCCTTTTAGGAAAAATTAGTGTTTTCTCCAAACTGGGGGTTTTCTGGGTTTAGCAAATTCTAGGGTTTTTTACTCTTCCGTCTCAGTCAACAATTGTTACTGGAGATGATGCCACTCCTCCACCATCTGCAACTGTAACTGCAACATAAACCCCTCTTCCGTTTAATTCCTGCTGAATTAACTCTGTTCATATTTTTTTAATACAGGTTAGAAATTTATGAATTTCAGAATTTGTTTTTCAATTTTTAGTTGAATTTGAAAGTTTATAAGAGCTATTCTTTGTTTGTAATAACAGGAAATGTCAAATGATGCCAGGGGCTTCAATTGAGGTATTCAATACATCTGTTTTAGATATACAAATAGAAGTTGTAATTTGCAATTCTTATATGTTGGCGTTCTAAAGATTATTAGCTCTATCTATTTGGCAGGTATCAGAAGCCTTTATCAACAGAAACAGAAGTTCTAGGACAATTCTCACTTTTAAATATGAAACATTTTTGGAGTGTTGAGAAGTTTATTAATTAATGAGTTGTTGTTTGCAGATTCAATGATGCTTTATCCCTTGAACTCACAACTGACCACATAAGTATGCGCAGTATATGTCCAAACGTTAGCTAGTGTACCCACCACTCACCAGCTTTCTGGGTTACTCAATTAAGTATGGGTAGTTTTAATAATTCAGTCAAAGAAATTTCCTTAGTGCTTGCTTAGTTGCTTTACGGACTCTTTAAGCCTTTGCAAGTTGTTACAGTACAATCTTTTTTTACGTAATTCATTTTTTTGTTTTAATGATTGCATAATTCCTGATCCATGTTATTTGTTTCTTCATGGTGAAGTTCCGATCAGACTCTTGGAGTTCCATTGGATAGTAGGGTGCTATTATGTACATTGTTTAGATGAAGACATGTAGGGAACGGTCCCAAAGAAAGTAGTTGATAGGTACTGGTGAGGAATTAATGGCTACCGTGAGCAATTCAGGTTTAAGCAAGTCCGGAGATGTTTAGCCTTCTTAACCACTTAGTCCTAGCAGGGCCTATAGGGACATACTGCGTATAATGCCTTGGAAGGTTAGTTTCACATAACTGAACTGATATCCATTTCTAAAGGACACATTATTATACAACCACATCTATAATGGAGGATTCATTATAAGTTTCATATTTATGAATCTCACTTTTTTTTGCCTAATAATTTGAAACTGTTTGCTAAAATAATTTGGATTTTGTGTGTTGCAGATTGAAATGATAAGCACCGTAATTGGAATTGGATCGGTAATATTTAGAGTGAGGGAAGGGTTAATAATACCTAAGAAATTCATAAGATGACATCTGATGTTACAATAAGTTAAAGTAAGGTATCTGTTAGTAGCTGAGATTTAAGTTCACCGTCGTTCTTGTACTGTAGTGATCCACATTTTTTTTTGAACAGTAGCCGAAGCAATAAATAATCATGCACAGTAGTGAACCACACAAACTTTTGGACAGTAGCAGAAGTGATAAATAATCTATAGATTTTATGAACTCTCTTTGTTTTCGTAAATTGTTGATTAATGAGAAAGTTCAATAATTCAAGATGATCTGTATGCTTAAAGATAGTATCATATCGTCACATTTCTAACCTTCAGTTTTCCTCAACACTTTAATTTATGTTCTTATTATTAGCTATTTTGCTGGTGACAAATCTAAACTTGAGTGTCATCGTGTAATGAACTAGGTGACAAAAATCCATTCTTTGTTGTACTTGATACGACCAATTAAATATGACTTCCTACTATATATTCAATAATAGGGATAAGCTTGAAGAAATATAGTGCATTGATAAGCTTATAGGGCGAGAAGAAATTAGAGAAGATCAAATCATGAATGAACAACCAAATTAGTACGCATTTTAGTTTTGGGTCTTCAGTAGGATCCATATATTTTTGTTAATATTGACTGATCCGTGAACTTTTGATTGTGTATCCAACTCATTGTCTATAGTTTAGCAAGATCATACCTGTACAACTTTGTTTTAACTAAAGATTCTTATTAGCTAATCTTTTTTGTCTGCACCGTGATTGTGTAAGACCTTCCGTTCCTAGAAAAGACCTATAGATTTGGGCACCACTAACTTATCTGGTTTTTTTTTTAGTATCTATATCTATCATTCTCGAATCCTTGGCAGGGATAGTGGTACTCTAGGAACTTGCCTCACGGAATGGGTAGATATGCTTAGTTCAGTATAGCAGAGGTATGGACAATAAGCTTGATATTAGAAAAGCTACGTATTCGATTTTGTATCATTATATAGTTTTCCAGAGGCCATTTTGTTAACCCGTTTATACTTTTATCCCCAATACTACCGGAAGGGTGTTCTATTTGACTTTACTGAGATAGAATATCAGAATCAATTTGTCATTGTATTTAAGACAATATGTTAAATTGTATAGACCTCACATCATTGATATTTTGTTTCGCTTCAACTACAAGTGGTGCCTCAAACAGTATGTCTAGGCTTGTGGTTCGTATAAAATGCCCATATGTTTGCTTTTGCTACTGTACGCCCCCTGTCCTACTTTACATTTGATGAACTTGTAATCGGAAGAATAATTATTCATTGATTACACACACACACAACTCTTTGTTTTCTCAACTCTGTTTTTTGATTTCGAAGAAGTTCTTCGTCTCCTTCACTGAATCTCAATAGCAATAATTCCTATCCCTAATCTTAAACCTTGCGTCAATCTCAGTCTCAAACCTGATGAAGCTCCTGTTATAGGTATTCGATTTCTTCTAGGTTTAAAGTTTGATTTTTTTTTTCCGTTTGATCTTCTTCTTCTAAATCTCCCAGTATTGTAGCAAACATTTCATGGGATAATTAGCCTGCAACTTTAGGTTTTAATTTCCAATCGAAAGTTTATTTGGGGATTTTGATTTTGATTTGGATTATCATTTTCTTTTTTGGTTGTTGTTGTTCGGTTATTCAAATTAAAAATTGTTCTGATCATACTTCCCATGCAATTAAAGAAATTTCATTGGATAATTTATTTCTTTCTTCCATGTAAGTACAAAGTTTTCGGATTAGTGCATGGATCCTAAATTATTCACTTGGATATGATTTCCAGGAAGATGGGTGACCTAATAATTATCACAGACCCCGTATCAGCTCACCGGATAACTAATAACAAATGTGTTTATTGTTAGATTTGTGGTGATTTCTATGTTTTTGATATTGTATATGTAAAAAAAAACGTTTGGTGAATATACTGATTGAAGCTTTTTTGTTTTTGTCTATAGTTTTACAAATTAGTGCTAATTCTGTGTAATTGAAAGATGAAATTGGGGTTTATTGAAGATGCTGAAATTGGGTTGAGCTCGAATATCCCCATGAGCTATACGATTGAAGAAGAGATGTTGGTCTTGGCTGTGAACACATGGAGAAGAAAGATAGTGTTTTTGAATTCAAGGTTGGTGGTGCTGTATTAAGAAGACGTAGTAGAAGATGGAGGAAATCAGTGAAGGCAAAATTTTTTTGGTGTTCTTACTTGGAACTGAAATTAAGTTCGATTTGAGGGCTTTGGCATAAATTGATTGTTGAGGTTCCTACGCAGTCCTGAATTGAAACTGATGGATGATTGCACAACAACTAGGAGGTGATGATGAGACGGACAATATGTGAAAATTGGTGTAGTGGCCTGAGTATCTTATTCTTTTGATTTTTATATATAGGTAAATAATTTAATCGTAATAATTATGAGATACGAAGGTTGTCGTGGCAGTGGGACAGTGCAACCGAGAAATGCATCATCAAGGATCGGGGGACAAGTATATCAGTAACCAGTAAGGCATCAACAGAGGTAGTGCTTTGATTAATATTATGAAATACATTCATGTAGTGCCCTGTTTGACATTTTAAAATAGTTTGGAATTGATTATGTTTGCAACCGAACAATGCCCATCATAATTATTAGTTCAGAGAAAATTTACTCAAGTCGAGCTTCAGTCCCTCTACAGATGTAAACTAAACTGCACTGGCCACTAGCTGACCTCCGTCACCTCAATGAATTTGTGTTTGTTTCCAATGCCATTGTTCTATTGTTATAACTATTTGGAGATTTGATCATTAAACTCATGGTACATTTTCTACATATTAATCTCTGATACGAAAAATTGAATATTTCATCTGTAAGGAGCTTTAAACAATGGACGAGCAAACTTTTATTTTGAGTACAAATATTCAACAAACCTTAGTATAGATTTTACACGATTTCTGAAACTGCGCCCAAGCCCTAAGCAGATTCTTATAATAAAAAAAAACATATCTGATCTTGCAGATTAATAACTCAGCATCTATATGAATAATAGCTGCGGATTCATTCTGTTTCTTCTTAAATTGATTATATGTGTATTTTTTTTATTGGTTTGGGTGATAATGTTAGTGTTTTAGGGAACCCTATTATTGGTATAACATATAAACGGTGAACCTGAGTTGGAATTTTTATTTTAAAGGTTAGTTGATAATCTATTACTTGCAATTAAAGATATATTATGTGGTTTTGTTTCTCATTTTATTTTTGTTGTTGCGGTTGCCATTACCTTTCAACTGAAGCATACGAGGTCAATGCTTTGTTTCAAATCCTAATCCATTGATGTCCCTAGGTATAGCTTGAGATATATAAAGATTCGATGGCAGTTACATGTTTTAGTCATCACCTAGGTATCATTTCGATGAAATACCGGGAATCCCACCCAGTTGATCACAAATTAGAGAGAAACTTCTACGCTATCTATATTGTTTTCAGGTTTTTATTTAATATTTGTGCTCTCGGGTTGAGAGGAGATCATTCGATGAAATAAATCTAGGAATGAAATGTATTTGGTAAAGTTTTTACATAGATTGAATTCCAAAAAGGTTAATTACTTCATGTACATTTATCTATATTTGACTGCTTCAAAAAAAATAATCTAATATCTTTTTCATCGTAGAAAAACTACAAACAGTCAAACAAGTTGAAATATTTATTGGTGCTAAATTTCTCGATGAGCAAATCAACTCAGTTCTCTTTCTAATTTGGGTTTGTTTTGTTGTACGTGGATTGTAGCAAGGTATTAAAGTTGTCAATTGCAAAAGTTTTGACTGTGATTTCTCAGAAACAAAAATCTTCTCTAAGGGATTCTTATAACGGCGAGATTTCTACCTTGATCAGTTAACTTTTACTTGCGATTGGACATAAATTGGTCTGATTAGTTGTTGTAAGATGCATAGGTTTAAGTTCAGTGGTAGTATGAATTGGTAATTCCATTTAGTTTATTGTAATACACTATATCAAGCTCACTAGACATTTCAATGTTGTACTTCTGGAAATTTATCGTCGGGGTTCTCTTACTATTAACATTATATTTCTACCATAATCTAATATATCACATGGATTTAGAAAGTTGTAAATTTTTGCTGAGTAGACATTTTTGTTTTACTTCAACGAATTAATATGTTGCAGATGTTTGAGGTTTGGTATCCATCATTTAATAGTCTCCCTTCAACGTTGCAGCCGAATAAACAGCTGCAAGAGCATCAGACAATTAAGAAAACTTTAAAATCATGCATTTTTGAGTTTTTTAATATGGCGTTCTTTGCAATATCTAAACATAAAATTATGGGTAGTGGTTGAATAGATAAAGCACTGTGAACTGCAGCTTCATCGTGTTTGAATTTCATATTTTGGAAATTCATGTCTTTAAATTTTACAATTTTATTTCATAGATATAGAAAACTCTCATTTTTGCATTACCATGTTTGTCCAATCGAGTCAAACTAACTTGGTTAAGCATCGGTCAAGGCATGACAAATGATTCTCATTGACAACCAAAAACATATTGCACATTGATTGTTGTTGAACATCTTGATTGTCAGTTTACTTGACCGTAGTCAAGTTTTTTAATTAGCCCTATGTACCGAATATTTACCTAGGAATGAAGAAACTATACTTTGAAATCAAGTAAACATATGAAATATGTTAAATTAATAACTCTTATATTGGATATCCATAAACATGTAACCAAATACCAAAACCAGAGGTTGAGAATGTAATAAGTAATAACATGTTGAATCTTCTCTTCCAGATTAAATAGGCTTATTATTGTGGACTAAAATATTGTTGAAAATGTAAATGTGAACTTAGCATTATTCATAATTTAATTAATAAAACTTATATTATTGAATAACCATGGATAAAATAAAATATACAATGATGAAAGATTGAGCCAAGGACATGGGAAAGGTGATGCCTAGAGACATAAGAAAAGGCAATCATTGCTTGAAAACAAGGTAATTAAACTCTGTAAGGGATCAAGAGCTCTGACAATGATGCTAGAAAAGAACAAGAGCGCATTAGACAACGAAGGAAACAACAATCGATTCTTGAGGGATTCTTATGGGTCCTTAATCAAGAGCTAAAATATTCTGTGAAGACAAACTGGTGAACTTCTTGGAGTATCAACATCAATGAAACGTGATGGATTCTTATGGGTCCTTAATCAAGATCCAAAATATTCTGATAGCGAAGACAAACTGGAGAACTTCTTGGAGTATCAACATCAACAAAACGTTATCGATTTAAACCTTTAAAGTCATTATAATCTAAAGAAGAAATGTTCAAACATGAATTTGAAACGAAAAAGTGAATGGAAGATTATGCCAAAAAATAAATAAAATAAGATTATGAGCTACAATATTTAATTAAACAAGATAAAAATTGAAAAAAGTTTAGAATACATTTTTTATGTTTTTGATGTTGCATGATTTTGATCAGGTTAAGAGCAACGAGAAGTATCATCGCAACATTGGCATCTTATTATAACATGAAAGCAAGATTCTCGAGGATTATTTGAAGAATGAAGATCACATTAAATATGGGGAAGATAACCACGATCTAATAATCAAAGAAATTTGACAAGAACATGATTACATTTTTAGGAGGTCGGGTCATAAAAGCGGTGTTTAAACAACGAGCATGCATCGGTCTTAATTCTACAAGTGGGTTTGAAAAAAAAGTTTACAAATACATGATCCATGAAAATATGGATAAGTTAAAATCAAAACAGAAACATAGGCTACATCGATTCAAAACAATGTTTAGAAAGGATATACAGTTCCCGATGCTGAAAAATTTGGCCTCGAAACAAGAATAATGAAATGCCTAAAGAGAGAAGCTTGGAGGCCAAAAACATATTCATTTACTTTTTGGAGTAGGTTTTAATGGATCTAAATTCTTTTACTATTTTAACCAATTTACATTCTTGACTAGGTGTGTGTTATAACTCTAGTTTATATTCTTCACTGTATCATATTCATAGGGGCACCAGGTTTTTGGCCGTGTCAAAGACATTAACAACTGCTTGAACAACTTAAATAGCTTTTGTATTATTCACCCAATTAATTACCTTATTATTGTAGTGGTAATTTAAATTCTTATCCATATCAGACTGTTTTCTCTTTAGAATAGATCTTTTGGAATGCATTATTAAAATAAATAAATATAATTTTTGTTTTAAATTCTTAAAAATATAAAAAAAATTTGAATAATTTATTAAAGCAAATATTGGAATTGTTCATTTGTTCATTTCAAGTAGTTAATTAAATTTTTATTCAAACCTCCAGCTTAAGTTTTTTAGATTACAATGCTCAATAACATCCACTTCAAGTCACCTGATACTTTGACTTCCATATTTGACAATTGATGTTCACGTTTAATCAATGACCACCATTTAGTTATCCTGGAATCAATGAACCGACAATACGAAGGAAAAATTTTGGGAAATCATCAACGATAGTACTTAGATTACATGAACCAGACAATATCAATGGAAACACCTGTATAACTATCATATTGTTGATATTTTGAAATATTTTTACGGGATTTATCAAGCTAAAAATCATGAGTCCAATACCGAAAACTACGTGACGCTTGACACTAATCATAGGTTGAGCCGGGGCCGTAAGGCCCCGGTGATACCTAGTTAAATATGAAAACCTAAATCTATTCTAAGACTATTAATCTTAACCGTACATCTTGTGTTTTGGGCAACAAATATATACTCTCCAGAAGAAAGAGGTATCAAACATGAGTTTGTCAAAAGTTTCCACACAAATGCATTTTTCAATTTTCCTCTCTCAAATAACAATATGAACACTCCCCTCTCTCCTGATGCTAATGGTTATTCACTCTCTCCAGTGTCAATAATTGGATCTTATATTGTACATGAATGCTACACATGATTCAAGTTTACTTTTATACCATCTATCTATTCACACATTGACCGTTTCTGCAATACACTTATGAATTTAATTATGATGATGTATACGTTTCGGTCAGAACAGATGGGAAAGGTGCCATAATGAATAACCAAAATGGAATAGAAAAGATTCTCATGAAAATATCAATTACAAGTACCGCGAAGAGAAAGAGCCATAAATCGCAAAGATATGCTCCTAGAAGAAAGGAACATTTTTTCCAAAATCTTGTAGAATCAATCGAACCCCAACGCCCTAAATCCCTTGGATTAATATGGACTCAAAGCAATACCATGTTGAATAGTCGATATTCTTGAATCGAGAATAGCAAGTTACGTACCAACGATCAAGGTTTGAATAAATCTCTCTCAAAGCGAAAATAAACTCACCCCAAATAGCAAAGAAAAATCGCTCCAAATAGCGAAAAATATGTCAAAAGACATCAAAAACGAAAAAAAATAAATTTATTTTATTCAATTAAAACTTAAAAAAAAAAAAATTAGTGTTACTCAGATCTGGTCCAAAAGGACCAAATCTAGGCAAGGGGTTGATGGAGGCTAGGTAGTTTTTTTTTTCTTTTTTCTTTCTTACTTATAGAGAAGAGGAAAGGAGAGGAGATATGAATCAATGAAAGTGGACCAAATTTAATACCTGGCTTGATTGGGATATACCCAGATTAATTGGGGTATACCCAATTTCAAGGGGACATTGTGTGTCATTATTAAAAAGGGTGATTTTACTTTAATACCCTTTAACTAATTAAATCTTAAAAATAAACCCATTTCTTAATTTTATTAACCCTAAAATTAAAAACCTAAACAACGTTAACTCTTAATCTTCTTCTTCTTCTTCTTCTTCTTCTTCTTCTTCTTCTTCATCTTCCATCAACCAAAGCCATATAAAAATCTTCAACTTTGATTTTCCAAAAAAATTGTTGACTCTACCAGCGAAAAGAAGACTATAAATGATGTTTAAACTCAAACCCATCATTGTGTTGTGTGATTTGATTGTTATATTAGGTTAGAAATCAAAAATTATGATTTTTGTGTTTTTGGTCGGCAAGGTCGTAACATGCATATCTTGCCGACTTTTCATAACATCCATGGCAATGATTGTAAATTTTTTCAACAGCCGGCAGGGTATTTTTTGAAGACCTTGCCGGCCAAATATAGCCGGCAGGGTATTTTCAACAGCTGGCGGTTTTTTTTTTTTGTAGACCTTGCCAACTAACATTTTTCAATAGCCATCTCCTGTGTCAAAAAAAAATAAAGTCGGCATGTTCTTCATTTAAATACCTTGCCGGCCAAATATAGCCTAGTAGTGTATTTTTCAACCGGCGGGGTATTTTTCAACAGCCGCTGTTTTTTTTTTTTGTAGACCTTGCCGACTAATATTTTTCAATAGCCATCTCATGTGTGTCAAAAAAAAAAAGTCGGCATGTCTTCATTTAAATACCTTGCCGGCCAAATACAGTCGGCATGTTCCTCATTCGTCGACCTTGCCGACTTTTCATACTTTCAGACTGAAAGTGTTGATTTCTTCTTTGATTTTAAGTATGATTTCATACAATAGATTTGAAATACCCTTTTTTGAAGTGTTTCGGTTGTGTGCTTCATTTTCGTTGCAAGAGATATTCTCAAAAAAAAAAAAAAAAACGTTCATCAAAATACATCCCACAAAAGTTCAATCAAAAACAAAATTTCATAACTTAAATTCATAAGTTTTAATCTATTCAATCAATTTAAACTTAATTAATTAATCTAATCAAAATTTTAGTGTTAATTAAACGAGGACAATTTTGCCATTTTGAAAATATTTGGTTAAGGGGTGACCTTTTACTTCAAAATAACCCTTTTACTTCAAAATAACCCTATTTTGTCTCATTTGGTATACCCTAATTAATCTGGGTATACCCCAATCAAGCTAGGTTTAATTATTACTATTTGTATTACCTAGGTATATTTTGGTGTTTCCGATGCATAGATAATATAAGTTTTTTTCCTAAGTACATATATAACAAAAAAAATATGATATTTTTCAAAATAGACCTCTATATTGTTTCTTGTGCATGACAAGACCCAATCACTACACTGGAAAATGTAAAAAAATAAATATGAGAGATAATATGAATTTTGTTTTAATAGAAAGAGAAGTCCATAGAATCCAATGAAACTTGTACTTTCCAATGCAGATTAACATCATCTCTCATTTATTTTTATTTTACATTCTTAAATGCAAGTAAAAAAAATAAAATTGTGGTCTCTAAAAAAATCTTATAATAAAAATGATGTCACAGATCATTCATGTTAACGTTTAACAATTTTTTTATTTTTTTTGAAAGTAAGATAGATTGATAGGCTGAGAAAAAGAAACTAATCATGTGATTCAGACTCTTCTGAAACTGGTTCATGAAGAACCGTTCGTCCGATGAACTTTTCTACAAAGAACTGCTAATGCGGATGCAAATCGTCCATCCCAAAACTCCACCCCTGTCCTCTCTCAGTTATTTTTTTTCTTTTCCTATCCACGTGTCGCCAAGCCATTGGCTGGGACTGGGTACATGTCCCTTTTTAGGGACAGGCGATCTCCACCCGGCACTAAATTAGTTGTTTACTACTCCCTATATTGCAATAAGGTACATTAGATAACATGATGTTACGTTTACCATCCGTCTATTCACACTTTAGCCAAACTTTTACAGCACTTTTGAATTTAAACATGATGATATATACGTTTTGGTCAGACAACCACATGGGAATGGTCCTATAAAAAATTACCCAAAATGGAATAGAAAAGATTTTCAATTTTTTTTTTGCAATTTTCGGTTTGTTGGGTCTATTCTAATGAAGCTGGCAAGGTAAGTAAGTCTACTGAGCAATTTCAGAGCTTTTGATAACGTGTCTGAATTTGAAACGACCCCACTATTCAACTCACTACTTAAGAGCTCACTTAGTGTGGAGGTTTAGAACATGAACCGAGAACATTGTGTTGCAACTACTACTTCTAGAGAGAAAGAGTGAGAGTTAGAAGAAGAAGAAGAGCTAACCAAGTTTGTACTTCACCATCTGATCATAAAGCTTCAACCAGGTAAAATCTAAAGCTTTCTCTCTTTGTAACCAGCTCTGAACTACTTTTTTTTTCATGATTTTGATCACTGTTTGTTTGTGGTTTCATAAGTTTCTGTGGGTGATGTTTTGTTTTTGGATCGGTCAAATAATGCATTTGCATTTCCTTTTTTTGGATATAATTTTTTTTTTGTTGCCAAAACTGGTAATAATCTCTAATTTATGTTGTTGTGTTGGTGATTATCATCTGTTGAATGTGTGCATCTCATCTCGGTTTGCTGTGTTGGCTAAGAGGCACTTAGAAGAATTTAACTATATGCCTCCATTTTTGGACCTGATCAAGATTTTTCCAGATTTCTATATGTTTTTTTGTAGTTTTTCCATATTTGTTTTTAGCTTTTTTGGCTTATGTTTTGGGTGTGATCTTCTTTTGATCCATTTTTGTTATTTTTCGTGATTATTTGAATTTGATTTCTCATAAATTTGATGATTTAACTTGGAGTTTTCAGTTACTTATAATACTTGTTTTTAATTTTCAGAGATGAAATCTAGCGAGCCACGGGGAGCTAAACCCACAGGGTTGCCACCACCTCCACCACTCCCGGTTGATATTGGTGGGAGTTCTGGATCAGTTGAGAAGATGTCAAAGCCTAAACGTCTTCCTATGGCCAGGAAGGACTTTGGACGCAAAGGACAAACGATAACGCTGCAAACCAATCATTTTGAAGTCCGTGTTGCAAATCTGGAGGACTATTTTTACCACTACTGCGTACGTATTTGCTAGGCTAACAATTTTGTTCGAATTTATAGACAAAATCCATCATGACTGCTAGCTATTTTTTTATGGATCAGGTTACTACATTTTACGAAGATGGTCGACCAGTAGATGGAAAAGGCATAGGCAGGAAAGTGATGGATCGAGCAAAAGAGATCCATAACGAGTTGGCTGAGACACATTTTGCTTATGATGGGGAAAGGAGTTTATTTACTGTCGGCAGCCCATTCCGAAATAACAAATTTGAGCTCCCTGTTGTGCTTGCAGAGGCCTCCTCAAACAGGTATTATCTTATGCTGTACAATCATCAGTTTCTCCCTTCAGTCCATTGAACAATTTTTTTAGTTACAAGTCACTTAATTTATAACTGCTGCTAACAGGAATGCGAGTGGGAGTGGTAGTCCAAATGAAACAGATAGAAAGAGGATGAAGCGTCCATGCAACTCAAAGACTTTCAAGGTAGAAATAAGTTTTGCTACCAAGATCCCAATGCAGGCCATCGCAAATGCATTACGTGGTCAGGAAAATGAGAGCTCACAAGAAGCTCTCAGAGTTCTAGATATAGTTTTACGACAGCATGCAGCGAAACAGTGAGTGAATTCTGACAAGGTTTTTGCTCCTGCTATACAAGTGACTTTCATCTGACATGCTTTGGTTGAATTGTAGGGGTTGTCTTCTTGTTCGTCAGTCATTCTTCCACAATGAGCCACGGAACTTTGTTGAATTGGGTGGTGGAGTCCAAGGGTGCAGAGGGTTTCATTCTAGTTTTAGGACAACTCAGGGAGGATTATCTCTGAATATTGGTAAGGTTTTCATATTCCTTGGTGCTGCAAATTTGTTTCTGTGTTTGGACTTTGGATTCATATTATAATCACTTTGATTATACTGCAGATGTGTCTACTACCATTACAATACGTCCAGGGCCTGTACTTGAATTTTTACTTGCTAACCAAAATGTGAGGCACCCGAATGACATAAACTGGGACAAAGCTAAACGAACACTTAGAAATCTAAGGATCAAGGTCCGTACCTCAAATTCGGAGTATAAGATCACTGGACTGAGTGAGTTGCCTTGTCGTAAACAAACGTAAGTTTTCATTAGCTTATACTACTAATTCTTGTTCCTTCTGTGCTTTTTGAAGATAATATAATGCTGATGTTACAATTTGGGACTTCGATTTCTTGCCTCTATGCCTTTCAACATTTGCAGATTTACTATCAACCGAAAGGGGGAAGACCCAGATGCTCAACCTGTAGAAGTCACAGTGTATGACTATTATGTTACAAAGTACAGGAATACCAAGTTACATGACTCTGCTAATTACCCATGCATCAACGTGGGTAAACCGAAAAGGCCGACATACATCCCTATTGAGGTAAAAGGATTATACCTTTTGCATCTACTGTTTTTTTAAGTGTTTTGTGCATAATGCAAAAATGCGCTTGGTACATACTGTAGCTCGTGGTTGTTGTCCTCTGTAGCTCTGTGAGTTGGTATCTTTGCAACGATACACAAAGGCACTGTCCAATCTCCAGAGATCTTCACTTGTGGAAAAATCAAGGCAAAAACCCCAGGAGCGTATGACTGCTTTGAAAAATGTAAGCCACCTTAGTTCTATTTTATTTTTTATTCCACACAGCCAAAGCTTTTTTCTTTATATGTTGCTGTTCCTATAAAATTTTGCTTTGTTACAGGTATTGCAAATCAGCAATTATGGTAATGAGCCGATGTTAAAATCTACTCGTGTTACAATTAGCCCTGATCCTACTCAAATCGAAGGACGTGTTCTTTCGGCTCCCAAGGTATTAATAGTCATTGTTCGGGGTATCGCTTTTGTTCTCTTCTGGATTTTACTTGAAAGCTTAAAATGCAAGATTGTGCTAATTTGGCTTAATGTGCTGTTCTATTGCTTCAGTTGAAGGTGGGAAACGGTGAAGAATTCCTCCCACGTAATGGGAGATGGAATTTCAACAATAAGGTGAATTTTTGACACTGTTGTTTTAGCAAGTTCTGGCATATTATTATTTTACCTGACAAGTTGCATTTTGGCTTTTAGAAACTAGCGGAACCAACCAAGATTGGTAGTTGGGCGGTTGTCAATTTCTCTGCTAGATGTGATACCCGTGCTCTTGTCGAAAACCTCGCAAGGTGTTGTCAGCAAAAAGGAATTGTGAGCATTTAACTTTCCTGCACATAGCTTTTATTTTGGTGCTTTTGTTTTCCTCTCATTTACTATTTTCTTTCTGTAGGTCATAGATAAGCCACTTGGTGTCTTCGATGAGAATCCCCAGCACAGACGCAGCCCAGCGAACGTCCGGGTGGATCGTATGAGTGATCAAATGAAAGCAACACTTCCCAATGCACCTAGGTTTCTTCTCTGTATTCTAGCAGATAGGAAAAACTCAGATGTCTATGGTTAGCCGATATGAATATTTTGTCTCGTTATCTACTTTACTCCCTTTGATAATCATGCACCTAGCGTTTTACCCATCATGTTTAATTTTGTAGGACCATGGAAGAGGAGGTGCCTGACAGATATTGGAGTTGTCACTCAGTGCATTGCACCAACTAAAGTGAATGACCAGTATATTACAAATGTGCTTCTGAAGATCAACGCCAAAGTAAGCTTATATGCTGGCTTTGATAATTTTATTTTGATCTTTCCATCGTGGCATGTTGTCTAAAATTTGCATTTTTCTTATGTTGTTTGTCATAGCTTGGTGGAATGAATTCCTACTTAGCTGTTGAATGCTCTCCTAGTAGCATTGTGGGCAGGACTCCCACCATTATCCTTGGGATGGATGTCTCGCACGGGTCTCCTGGCCAGTCTGATGTACCATCTATAGCTGCTGTAAGTATATTACCTTTTGTTCGTTTATGATTTTGATGGTGCTTGAAGACAATCTTTACGGCTTTACACATAGAACAATATATATTAATTTGCTATGTTTGGTCATTTTCTGGGACACGCTCGTCATTAGGTGGTTAGCTCCAGGGGATGGCCTTTTATCTCCAAGTACAGAGCATCAGTGAGGACCCAATCTCCCAAGGTTGAAATGATTGATTCTTTGTTCAAGAAAGTTCCAGATAAAGAGGATGAAGGCATTGTTAGGTATATTTGTTTCTTCTTGGCTATAAGCTCCTTAATGCCTGGTCTGACATCAATACATCATGGTTTGGCTGAATTGTTCTCGTATTTTATGTCATTCCCAGGGAGCTGCTTCTGGATTTTTATCACAGTTCAAAGGGACAGAAGCCTGAACAAATAATAATTTTCAGGTACGTACTGATATTTTTCTAAAACAGCATGTTGCCCTATCTTCTTTGTTCTAGTTATCATTCATGTCATGTTTGGTTTCAGGGATGGGGTCAGTGAGTCTCAGTTTAACCAAGTTCTGAACATTGAGCTCGACCAAATCATAGAGGTGGCCTTTTTTGATTGTCGATACTGTCTGGGTGGTTGTTTGGCAGACCAAATTATAAGCATTAAGTTTTCTTTGTTGCTGTAGGCCTGCAAGGAACTCGATGCGGAGTGGAAGCCAAAGTTTACGGTGATTATTGCACAGAAAAACCATCACACCAAGTTCTTTCAAAAAGGATCTCCTGATAATGTTCCACCTGGTTAGGATTATCTATGAATCACTTGTAAGGTCATTCCTTCTTTCGGTTTGAAATGCTGTAACACATTTTGCTCCGCTTTCGCAGGTACAGTTATTGACAAACAAATATGCCATCCCCGCAACAACGATTTTTACTTATGTGCACATGCTGGAATGATAGTAAGTTCTTTGCACTTTAATTTGTCCATGTGTGCTCTCAAAGCTCATTCCTGGATCTCTATAGCTTCTGATTGGGGTGCGCTCTTTTCTCAAAATTTCAGGGAACAACGAGGCCTACTCATTATCATGTTCTGTGGGATGAAATCGGGTTTTCAGCCGATAACTTGCAGGAGCTGGTGCACTCATTATCCTATGTGTAAGTAGACTGCTTCGTACTTTTCCTTGCTTGTGGGAGCGAATGAGTGTTCACTGTTGTAATAGCACACTTAAATTCTTTACTTGTTGCAGGTACCAAAGAAGCACTACGGCCATATCTGTTGGTAAGCCTGTTTTGAATTCATCCTGAAGTTTTTTCTACTGAAATGCCATGCTCAAACTTTGATGAATATGGTCAATTACGCATGTGTTGACAGCTGAATTGCTGGAATTAGTATTTAAATTTGGTAATTAATTCTTCTATGTTTCATGTTTGTTGCAGTTGCTCCGGTATGCTATGCACATCTTGCTGCAGCTCAGATGCTGCAGTTTCTCAAGTCTGACGAGATGTCTGAATCCTCATCGAGCCACGGTGGGGTAACATCTGCCTCTGGTGTTCCAATTCCTGAACTTCCTAGACTTCATCGCAATGTGAGAAGCTCCATGTTCTTTTGTTGAGAAGTGAGTTGCTGGTTCTGGAGGTGCCATAGCTGGGCCGGAGGTTTTAATTTTGTTTTGTTAAGCCCAGCCTTTAGTGGCGGCTAAAGTATCCTATCTTGACAGCAAAAGCAATTATGTTGGTGCTGCAGGAGGTGGAACTCTGACTGGTTTCCAATAGCTAGTCATGGTTTAAAAGCTTTTTGAGCAAAGAACCTTTAAGTGGTAGCCGGACAGTAGGCTGTTAATAAAATAAATATCAGGACAGGGCATAAAACCGATCTTTGTTATGATTCCTTTCTCTTTATCGAGGCATACCCTGCCAAAAGTATTCACCCATTAGTTTCGCAATCAAAATTCATCAATCCTACACAGCAGTTGTGGATAAACATGGCAACAATGAAGATTCAGACAACTACACTCACATATAATCTTCATGATGTTCGTACATAAGAGGTGATGCAATTATTACTTATCTTCAAGCTGTTCGTACAAACAAACCAATCTAAGTCTCTGAATATGAAGGTAGAAAAACTAAACTATGATTGTTCTTAAAAAGATTTGTTATATCCTATTCCACACATAGGCAAGAGTACCATATCTGGCTAATGAATTACCACTTCAAATGTGTAAACAGCAGAAAATAGGATTCAATTTGCATAACAAAGCAGTTGGAAAAAAGAGCAGAGTGTCTGGTGGTGGGTTATATATTTTAGGTAAGCATGACCATACCAGATGGATGGACTTGTGCAATATCTTAGCCTTCAAGTAAAGACTAAAGGTGATGTTTCTGTAGTTGCCAATCAACTTACGAAATTCCTCTCTTAGGTGTTTTCATGTATTAGACTACACAGTACTATATTAGTGTCGATACCTGGGAGCTGGTAGTGCTTCATATCTGAGACGCTTAATTTTTTTTCCTCTCTAATTTCACCAAAATACAAAACTTCCAACCTATATAGGCTGCAAAAAACCCAACTTTCTCTTCCTAAGTAAGAAAAGACCCACACGCCCAAAATGCAACAGATTCCAGGATTTCATTATCTGAAAATCTCTATCCCACACCCTTGTAGATATTCTTAACAAAAACTCAATCCACAATGGGGTTTTCTGTGACCTATGTATGAGTAGTCTCAGGATTTACTAAGAAAGAGTATTTTTAGGTTCTTATATCCGAGACTTACATTGGTTTTGTAGATAAGTGAAACTTCAAAGTATCCTTCTGACACAAACTCTCGATATCAAACTGGAAAGGTTAATAACGAGATACTCAAACAAACTAGAACAGTGAAACAGACAATATGATGACCACACTTGTGCATCTGTGCTTTGACTGCCTTAGCAGCTCTTGCAGCAGCCTGTCCATAAAGACACCTAGTTCTGCTAGCAGTAGCAGGAATGAAACTTCAGTTGATGCTGCAGGAGGTAGAATTGTGACTTATTATAACCCACAGCTTCAAGTTTTATTCGATTTGACAGGACAGTAAATAAGTGGCATCTTCATGTACTAGTATTATCAATCAATTTATCGGTCAAACTAACCTAAGACAGCTAGATTGATCCGTGGTATGAGTTAAACAATTGGGCTTCATACCCACAACCATAACATTCAATTCAGGTTGCAAGCTATGTTGTAAAAGGCTAGCGCCTGGCGAAAAAAGGCGCCCAGGCGCCAAATTATACCTAATTGTGGTTTTTTCTAAAAAAAAGGCCCTCGCCTGGGGCGCCTTAGGCTCCAAAGGCGCTAGGCGCTGGGCTTGGTCCCTCACCTTGCTTAGCGCCTTTTACAACATAGGTTGCAAGTGGTACAAATTTAAAATCATAGCAACAACAAAACTATTCTCTCCTCACCACTCTCATAGAAAGGGGAAACTGCAGAATAGACTACACTTAGACAAAATCATCTAGGTGTGATTTGTATCTCTAATGACTGACTGCAAGTCATTGAAGCCAGCAACACATCTTTTTTATTGCACCAAAAAGAACGAATTTTCTGATACTTATCCCAAGACGCATGAATATATGAGCTCTAGCAGTTGGCAAATATAGTGATAATGCTAGTACATGTAAATGCCATTTATTTGTTGTGGATACTATTAGCCAGTTGCAGTACTATAGGTTATTGAGTGAAACGAACAGGCCATTCAGTGGTTGCCGGAGTAGGACTATTAATGAAGTAAATATATAAAAAAAAAAAAAAGCATACAACAAATCTTTTCGTAAAACTTTCATTTACCACATTTTCTATCCTACCATGTTGAAACAATACACAGAACCCATATATGCTTCCGTTCTTTCTATTGAGGCATACCATGCCTGTAATCATATATCCTTTGATTTCCCATTAGAACTACATGAATCCTGCGCAGCAATTGTAGATAAACATGGCAATAATGATGATTCAAACAACTACACCATGATGGCATATATTCTTCATGCTGTTCATACATAAGATAAGAGGTGGCACAATTTTTACATCCGAAATAACAAAACATGCATAAACCAAAAGGTACTAGTACGATGCAAATTGTGAATTCAGATAATCTACGTACCGGTACTACGCATTCATCTCATAAAATCCTTCCGTTCTGAAGTATCTGTTGGTAACTGAACTGACCTTCGAACACCTTCATTAGTCCAGGAACTTGTTGCTCATATTTTTTCACAAACTTCTCCTGAAAAGACTCCTCTACCAATCTTGAAAGTGTGCTTATTGGAATTTTTTCCTTGATCAGACCTCTGGAGACTAAAACCCTGATAACAGAACACCTTGGGATAATCTTCGCCTTCAAACTACAACTAATAACTAATGGATTCTCGGCAATACTCAAAGACTCGTACCCCATTTCATTCACAAGAAAATCCATAACTGCCATAATCTTCTTCTCTGAGGCCTTCATACATTGAGGATTTTTCCTAAATGCTGTTTGAATGTGATCCTCAGACCAACCACATCTCTTGTAAACATCCATCTTATTTTTCCAATTGGCTTCGCTCATTGATGCTAATCCAACTATACCTCTTAGAAATGTGGTTTGTAAATGATTAAAACCCATGTCTTGAACCTTGTCTACAATCTCTTTAAAACTATCCACATCTGCAGTAAATGTTCTTGGCTGGTGGATTAGATACTTACAAATATTAGTGTGAGGGGCACCTTGATTTCTCAGAAGCTCTAGGTTGACCATCACTCTTTTAACTTGGTTTGAACAGAGAATCCAATAATTTCGTTTAATAATTTTGATGACGTTTTGGTCAGTCTGAAGAATGCTCTTAAGGATATCAAATGAAGGGATTATTCCTTAATTAAAAATCCGCTTCAGAATCGTTGGGTGTTTTGAGATGAAGTTAGCAAGGTCAAGTCCATAAAGCCCTTTGGATTTGAAAAAATCAAATTTAGGTTTAAGGGTTTTATCTGGTTTTGATGAGAGGATGGATGGATAATTATTGACTAGTTTAGAAATGTGGGGTTCAGTGAATCCATATGCTTTGAGTAAAGCCAAGACTGAATCAGGCTTAGAAGTGGTTTTGAAATTGAGTTTTTTGGAAGCAGTAATAGCTTCAGATTCAGACAATCCACATGAATTAACCAGATAAGAAACCACAGATGAAGAATCAGAAGAAGATGTAAGCTTACTGAGCTCACCAGTAGTGGTAGTAGAGAAGGAATTGCAGATGGAAGTATCCCTAGTTTTTGAAATTACAAAAACATTTTGATTTTGAAATGTAAAGACAAAATACTTAGCTGCTAATGATGACGAAGAAGAAGATTATCCATTGATGAGATGGCTTTTCACAATCGCTCCTGATCTAGATAACAATGATCGAAACATCGCGAGTGAAAGAAGAATGAAGCACAGAACAACCCAAGTAGGAAAAATTAGAGAAAAGGGTTTTGGCTCGTGTCTCTTGACTCTTGAGTGAAGGAGGAGATATTTCCACCCCATGGTCCAACAACAATAGCAGCATAAAGGGGTTTTCTTTTTCTTTTACTATCTGGATTCGATAAGAATCCTATTTTTGGGGCTGAAAAAGTCCCAAAAAGTTTTGGTCTTTTGGGGCTATTTTGGGTCATCAAATAACAATTGAGTTACCCCTATCCAATATTTATCTAATGACTAAAGTGCCCCATATGATTTTAGATAATAAATTGATTAACATTATTAATCATGATTAGTAGATGATATAAGAGTAATTCATGTCTTTAAGTTAGGTGTAGATGAAATTTTGCATCAAAAAAAAAAAAAAATTTGAAAACCAAGAAAAAAAATCAGAGGGAGGAGGAAAAAAAGTTGGGGATTTTTTTTGGAAAATGAGTGATTCAAGCAAGACTTTTGATGTAGGTGAGCCTTCATCTACAAAATATGCTAACATACTAGTACGACATTTTCCACGGTGGGAGGGCCGACCGAAGAAGAATCTGAAGATGGGGTTTGTCTGCGACTACATTCGTCCCGTTTAAGAAAAGGTGATACTTTCATCTCGTTTCCAAAAAAGTGATACTTTCGACCCGTTTCGGAAAAAAATGATACTTTATCCCCGTTTCGGAAAAAGTGATATTTTTCCCCGTTTCGAAAAAAGTGATACTTTCTCCCCGTTTCAGAAAAAGTATCATTTTTTCTGAAACAGAGCGAAAGTATCATTTTTTCCGAAACAGAGCGAACGTATCACTTTTCCCGAAACCGAGTGAAAGTATCACTTTTCCGGAAACGGGATGTGAAAGTATCACCTTTTCTTAAACAAAAAATTAGTCGATCCATAAACCAAAATATGGTTGCATGATGTGTTATGCATCCTTTGTGGTGGTTTGCACAATGGCTATGCATTCAATTTTCGAAAATTGTGCCTATAATGAAAATATCATTTTTCTTGAAACGGAAGGAGTACATCGTTTTATTAGTTGCAACGGAAAATTAGTTGATGAATAAAACAAAATTTTGATACACAAACTATTATGTATCCTTTATGGTGGTTTGCATAATGTATATACACTTAATTTTCTAAAATTGTGCCTAAAATGATAAATACCTCTGAATTTTTCGTAAAAACTCAAAATTTGATATTGTTGTTTGTGCTCGTTTGATAGGTTTTTTTATTAGCTTTCCAACGAGATAAAATTTATAAAATTCCAAGGTGCGGATTTTTAGATATGTTATATTAAAGTTTGTTGTCCAATTATACCCCTGAAAAGATAGGATATACAATGAGTTATAGTAATTGGACTAAAAGGAGGGACATTTTTGGTTTTTCGGCCCTAACCATTTCCAATCTTTTTGTGTCAATTGATCACTTACATTTTACAAAAAAATGGTCATATAAAGGTCCTCCCTCGCTTCGCTCGGTCGGCCCAATTAACAACGATGAGTTCTTTGCTGATTTTTCAGAAAATCAAGAAATGTTTTCTCAAACTCAACCTAACCCTTATGAACCTTGCGATGATTTCGAAGGACCAACCCAAGAAGTAGAAGAAATCTAAGAGATCAATGCTCAAGATTACCAGGTATACCTCTATTCTAACTCCAATTTCATTTTTTAAGGTCAGAGTGGCAAGAAGTTTCGTTTTTTTCGTTCCGAAAACCCCAGGTTTCAAGCCGCTAGGACTAATCACGGCTGGGAAACCAAGAACTTCTGTCCGTTATCCTGTGTTACGGCTCACATCTAATAAACTCACAGCCGTTATCAAAGAGTTATGGATGGGACGATGTATTTTCCTGGCCGTAACTTAAAAATTACGTTCAGGTTTTTTCTACGTTCATGGGAAGCATTTAATACTATCAGTGGCGATTTGGTTTACCCGGACGTAACTTTTTTACGTCTCGTTTTCTAGGCCGTAAGCCTACTCTTGCATTTACAGGACAATGTACGTCTTGGAATACCTGGACGTAACAAGTTTACGGTTCAGAATTGTACTTTTCAACCCAGCCGTATATCATTTGACGGCTAGAAAATCTCATCGACCCAGTCGTATACGTGATGACGGTTGGGATATAACTTACTTACCCAGCCGTTTACTTATGACGGCTGGAATATCACTGGTTTACCCAGACGTCTCTGAGTGTTTAAATTTCTTTTGTGAATAATTATGTGACATATGTCATTCTATTATAGATTGTACCGTACATTCCGGTGGAAGACCAAGAGGTGCGTATAGAAGATGGAGAGGAGGTTATGCAAGATCAACCCCAACTTGTGCAAGTTTCCGAGGACACAAGTGCTCACTATGCAAACAACTATGAGTGGGAAGATAAGGAAGATGCAAACAAGTGGGCTCGAGCACAAGGGTTGAAAAAGATGTGCATTATAATCCAGAATAAACAAGTTAAATCCGAAAGTTGTGAAATGGTTTGCGAGTGTAGTGGAAAGTATGAGAGCCATTGGAAAAAGGGTAGTGAGTATGTACGAAAAACCACAAGTAAGAAGGGAGTATATAGTACGAAGAAGTGCGGATGCCCTTTTAAGCTTCAATTTAAATGTAACGCCGATACAAAAATGTGGTATATGGTTAAAGTCGTCTCGAGTTATCATAATCATCTTATTCCAAAGAGTTTGATCAACCATCTTTATTCGGCAAGGCTCAACCCCTTAAAAAAGGAGTTAGTACATGTGTTGAGTAAAAGACGCACAAGAACTATTGATATTCTTAGTGGCGTGAAGGTGTTAAACCCCCAAAACTCACCCTCATTGTCAACTATGTATAACAAAAGAGAAAAATTTAGAAAAGAGTCATGGAAAGAGAGAGTGCTTATGCAACAATTATTATTTTTGTTTGAGGAGGCAAAGTACTCTACCGCCTATGATACGAAGAAAATGAAGTGGGATATCTTTTCATCGCCAATCCGGAATGTGTACAATTGGAAAGAAGCTTTCATCAAATTATCTTTATGGATTGCAGGTACAAAACTAACAAGTATAACATGCCGATATTGAACTTTGTTGGGCAAACATCTACCAAGTCGACATTTACGGTTGCGTTTTGATTCTTGAAAGACGAGACGAAGGAATGTTATTTGTGGGCACTGCAAAAGGTGAAGTTATTGTATCAAGAAGGTTATACTCCACGGGTGTTAATTACAGATAAGGAGCAAGCATTGATGTGGGCCATACCTCGTGTTTTCCCCTACGCGCGTCATCATCTTTGCACGTTTCATATATGGAACACACTACACCATTTTTAGGGATTCGCAACGGAATCTGGACGTTGCTGACTGGGGTTGCAACGGCAGATCGACGTTGTAAAATACGGCGTTGCATTTTTTTCGCAACAGCATAGGATCCGTTGTGACTCTCGGTCAGCAACGTGGATTCGCAACGGCTCTTTCCGTTGCGACGTTGTTTATTTACAACGGGGGTCTACCGTTGCTAAGTTGTTTCTAATTCCAGGAATACCCTACCCGGAACTAAATGTTATTGGTTCTGGTTCTAATTTAGCAACACATTACAGACGTTGCTAGTATTTGGCAACATGAAAAAAAAAGAGTCAAGTCTTCATTGACCTGGTCAAAATCCATTTCCCCTACAATTACCCCATGCAGTTACCTACTTCCCCATATTCATCATTTTCACAGATATACAAACTATGCCGCTCATTACAAAACTATAGTATATTATGAAAAAAGGATTCTTCAATTGAAATTAACAATAAGTATGAGTATTTGACACAATGTATAGTAAGTATGTATCACAACAAACTAGTGTACACATAGAAACTTACTTAGTTCCTATGTTCAGTTCGTAGAAAGTTACGAAAGTCCTAAGTTCTCCCAGCTTAAATCACTATAAGGAAATACTACATGGAAACTTACAAATCGTGCAGCTGTTAAGGGACCTAATGGCTGCTTTGTTCTCCAAACTTTCTGATCTCACAACATAGCATCATTTAATTAACCTGCAAACAAACTAACAAATTAGATTAGATTGAATTGTGCTACAGTCCTCCAGTGTCCTCTATCATGTGATAATACAGTGAATTAGATAGAATGCAGATCAGATAAGGAGAATAATACTATGCAATAATACAGATAACTGATGTGTAGTAGGTCAAATCTTGATACAATAAAAAATTATTTAGGAGGTATGCAGCGGCGGTCTGAGTTCTGGAGAGATCAAGAGAAAATCATATTCGTGGGAAACATAATCTTTCATTCCAGTCGATTTTGGAAGCTACAGAGTGCTCACAACAGCACATCATAAAGTACATGCAGTACTGTTTTACTGTGTTATTTTTTTTCAATAGGTATGAAGGTACAGAAACAGGAAAAACTCTTATCGTCTTCTATGGATTTACAGAATTTCATCACCTAACTTCTTCTCTTCCTTGAGTGATCCTCATTCTACTCTATCAAACAGATGCATGAGCGCCTTTCTGGTATAATTGTGGTAAAAAACATTTGAGCAACAATAAGTTGTTAAGATAGTTCAAATTATATGCCTAGAGGTGGAGTCTTGTTACCTGTCGAGAGAAAATGTTTTTCTATGCACCAGAAAAAGCATGTGTCCCTCAACTGTCCTTGCCATGTTTCCAGAGTATGAAGGAATAAAAACATCACTTTCAACCGACACAATGTAATCAAGTTCCTTAACTGATGTTATTTTTTCATGTGAAAAAGTCGGCACGAGTAAATAAGAGTGAAGTAGGAGTAACATGCAATATTTGAATATCTTCACCTTTTTTTATGAGAAGAAAATTGTGAACAACCTTTCTATCATTAATACTCTGTGGTTTTTCTAGACACTCCATCATTCAACATAATACATTGTTTGAAATTTCAAGAGCACCCTTCACATTCCAAAAATCATTTTAAGGTGATGTCTAAGTAAATGCAAAATTTTGGAGATGGTACATGAAACAAACTTGATAAAAAAAATACTAGGGAAAAAATATTTCGAATGTTATAGATAATGAACTGAACTTCAGCTCTAATGAACCAGTTTGTAGTTTTCCTAAATAATCAAAACAATTTCATAGTTGTATATACCTTCTTACTTTTCCTAAACCAGTTCTTCTTCAAACTCTAATGAACTGAACTTCAGCTCTTCAATCTTGCCAAACCCTAACATGGAAAAAAAAAAGGGCATTAGATTCAGATAAAGAACAAACCATAAAATAGAAAGAAAATTTAAAAAGAACCAAAATAATCAAAACAATTTCATAGTTATGTACTGTAGCACCCCTTTTTCACTAAACAGTATATAGTACACTAACTTAATACCTCGGGTGATAGCTACCATAAGCTAAGCCTAAAAATGGCCGATTTTGGATCAAAAGGAAAATTATAACATGGCTCTTCAAAAGAAAATTAACAACGATTACAAGGACCTGACTAATTACAGACGGAGTGTGCAGACATTAGAAAGTCTATAAATGAATCATTCATTTCAAGACATGCCAAGTACTTCAACTGGACTCTAAAAGTTATAAGAAACATACATGATCACCTAATTTACAATGTGGTGTTTGATATTACATATATACACTCGAGAGTTAGAGACTACTTACAATCAACCCAAGAAAAATACTTTCAACAAAAGTTACATAAAACAGACAAGTTATGGATTTACTAAAGAAGGTTCCAAACATTATCAATGGAACTACAGCTAATTCGAGATGTGAATAGGTTCAACAGTTAAAGAACATGAACGCCAAAAGTGCAATAACAATCGTTTCTGAAACTAACATAGTTCTTAGTGCAATAGTTGAGTTGGATATAAATTACCCTGCTGAGATTGTTGTTCGAAGACATCTAACTTATCAGTAATTAAAATCTACATTATTAAACTGATGCAAAATAGCAGTTTTGAACTAATTTAGTTGGTTAAGTGAGTCCAATCACTTAAGCATTTAACGAGACTCATCTTATTTTTTCAATGGTTAAAGTACTACAAAAAATTAATAAAATTAATAAAGCCAGCTTACTATACGAGAGAGACTAAGAATATTATGCAATACAGCTGAAACTAATATGCCAAAAAAACATACTCATCCAAAAATGATAGCTTGATCTATACTTAGGCATAGGCTAGATCAAGATACAAAATATCAAACTCATTGAAAATAGCACTGGCGGGATCAAGAAACACAAATTTCACTGCTATACAAAATAATCAAAAAGAACAGGAGAGATTTGGGGTAACTTTATGGACAAAGTTTATCAACTTCACGGCAGTAGAAACGTCCCAATTAACCAATTTTTATATTTTTATAAATGGTTCCAGTTGAAAATAGTATTGGACAAGAACAGAAGATTGCAGATTGCATTTAAATCGACATGAATTGAAAATCAGCTAGTAAAGAAATAGGATGATAATTAACCCCAACCTTTTTAGAAGACGAAATCAGCCGATAACCAAGACTGTATCCAACTCAAATTTGGAATTTGAAACTTTTTTTTTTCTTCCAGAAATTGATTTTTAGTAGAAATGCGATGATGGGAAAACCCCAAAAATCAAAAGAGATATTTTCTTTAAAACCCCAGATGGGAAAGAAAATAAAAGGCAATAGGGGAAATTAGGGGGAGACCCAAAAAAAATAATATTCTCGTTGTCAAACCCACAATTAATTTTTGATACCGTGACACCCATAATTATATGAAATTATTAGGGAATCAATACATAACTCTTTATGCATACTATCTTTTAGGCATAACTCGTTATGCAACCTAATTTTTCAGGGGTATAATTGGAAGCGCAACTTGGACATAACATATCTAAAAATCCGCGCCTTAGAATTTTACAAATTTTATATCGTTGGAAATCTTTTTTAAAAGAGCTACATAGCAGTACAAACAAGAATATCAAATTTTTGTTTTTCACGAAAAAATCGGAGGTGATCCTCATTTTAGGGAAATTTTTTCGAAAACTTGATACATAACCATTATGCAGTCACCAAAAACGATGCATAACACATTATTATCGCATAACGAATTATGCAACCATTTTCTCCTTTGCATAACACATTATGCATTTGGATAACAAAATTATGCATCTATAACAAGTTATATTACCATTTTTTTGGTTGATTTTAGCGCGTACATATAAAAAATTGATGCATAACCTAATATGCATCCGTAATTATGGATGCATATTGCATTATGCATCAATTTTCTCTATGAATAAAAGATTATGCAACAAATTTCTCAATGCATAACGCATTATGCAAAAATTTTCTCAATGCATAACGCATTATGCAGTCATATTTTTGGATGCATAACAGGTTATGCTACAAATTTTATAGATGCATAACAGGTTATGCATCAATTTTCACGACTGCATAACAAGTTATGTAGCAATATTTTGGATGCATATCATGTTATGCATGCATTTTCTCGACTGCATTACAAGTTATGCATCTATGACAAGTTATGTAGCCACTGTTTTGGTTGATTTTAGAGGATACAGAAAAAATTGATGCATAATGCATTATGCAGTCATTTTCTTGGTGCATGAAAGATTATGCAGAAGTTTTCTCGTCTACATCATGTTGTACATGTTATGCAATCATGTTGTGCATTGTTAGCCACCAACTTCACAACTCCCCATTTATATCTCGGCAAAAATCAAACTCTTCAATCTCCGACAACATTACCACATCTGCTGAGATTTCCCTTATGAAAGTTTCTTTTTTGTTTAGTTAAATGCCAACAAGCACCTTGAGCTCCTTACAAATAGTGACAACAAGCAGTCGAGAAGAGACCCAAAACCATCGGGAAGAGACCCACTAATCCCATTCACTGAAATATCAATTGAAACTATATTTTCACACTTTAGAATCCCATGGGGGAGTCTCCCAGAGAACCCATTCTGATTCATTCTAATAAATTGTAAAATCAACAATGAGCTAATAGATTCGTGGATTTTACCAGAGAAGTTATTGACTGAAAGATCAAGACTTTGCAGTGACCCAAAATTACCGATGTTGGATGGAGTAGAACCAGAAATACGATTATGAGATAGATTCAACGTCTTCAAATGACTGCCCAGACTCCAAAAAACATACATATTCAGTATTTTATCAAATTTATTTCGTTATTCTACTAATAGATCCGTGGTAGCCTATGAACAACCACCACCGGAGCAACAACAACAAATCCCAATTCCGATTCCAATTCCAGATCCACATACCAGATTTGTTGAGAACTCCACAATTTCTGGGCATCATCGATTATCAACAACATCCCCAATTTCATCAACTTGGTACTCGTCTATAATCCCTAATTGTCGGAAAACAACACAAGGATCACCTTCTCAATCTGATTCAAACCCATCTGTTCTTCTCAATCTTAAATTTGAAATCAATTCCCACAACCCATGAATCTCTCCCTTTTTCTGAGTTTTAGGTGCCGCCATTCTTCTCTTGGTTTCAGACAGCGTAGGACTAACTATTCATATTGACTAATTTGATTTCTAGGGATGGATTTTCCGATGTATAATTTTACTCGGTATAGTGGAGAGGAAGAAGAAAAGGAATAGAAGATGAAGAAGAAGAAAAAAAAGACAAAACAGTATTTTCTAAACTATGGGTTTGAGAATAATTTTTCCCTAAAAAATGGGTGCGCGCCTTCAAATTTCTGAGTGTGGGTTTCACAGTGGGGGAAATCTGAAAAATGGGTCTCCCTGTAGTTTTCACAAGGCAATAATGTCCCTTGCTGCTACGGGAGACTACCTAGCTAATCAACCATTCATATGGGTTAGGCTAAGGATCAAAGCCCAAGCAAAATACTTCGGTTGTCATAACTAGATACCTATTTCTAAGCCCTAGCATCACAATTAATACTAATCAAGCTTAGATTAACTTATAAAGGAGGGATAAATTATAGGACTGCTGCATATACCTTCTTAGTTCTTCCTTCTTCTTCAAACTCTGATGAACTGAAAATGTATTACAACAAAAAACCATAAAATTGTTCATAGTTTACAACCCAAAAATACAAATTAAACCCTAAATTGTAAATACATCAAAATCCCTAAGAAAGTTAACAATATATCAAACGTATACCTTCAATGTTCTTCAGATCTCCAAAGTACTTCAGTTCTTCAATCTTGACAAACCCTAAAATGGAAACAACAAAATCGTATTAGATTCACATATGAAACCCTAAAACCGAAAGAAAGAGAAGAAATCAAAAAAATCAGATTCACAAATGAAATCGAAAAAATGAAATCAATATTAAACCCTAAAATCGATGGATTCGATAAACTTAAAGAAAAATCACTAAATCCTACAAATCAAAGTCTCGGAGTCTGAACCCTGAAACTTACAACTGAAACCCTAAATATATCAAAATCTGCAAACCCTAACATAAAAATTCAAAGATTATACTTACACGATGATAAAGTTCATAGATTGCGATGGAGATGCGGATGTAGATGCATAGAAGAAGATGGAGATTTAAACCATAAAAATGGAGTAGCTCAGCTAAGCAGATTGAGATGGAGATGTAGTTGCAGAGAATAAGAGAGAGTGACCCGACAGAGTCTCTGATTGTGGCGGAGAATAATAAAATGAAATGAAGAAAGAAATGCATGGATAAGGGAAGGATATACCTGGATTGGGATTAAGAGTGGAAAAAAATAAAAGAAGTCTTGACCGAAGTTTGACTGGGGCTTTTTTATAAGTCCTAATGTTCACGACCACGCACGTGGTTCACACTCTTGAACACAGAGCAGTTGCGATTCGCAACCTCGCATGTGAGGTTACAAAATTCGCAACGGCATATCTTCGTTGCGAAAAAGAAGGGCGTTGCAATTAGCAAACACAATTTCGCAACCGCCCTTATGTCGTTGCAAACCTGGGTTGCGAATCCCTAAAAATGGTGTAGTGACAATGTGCAAACTAATTGCAAGAGGGTTATATGGCCAGCAAAGAAGACCGAGATGGAGAGGATTAAAAATCTACCGTTGGAGAAACAACAAGAAGAAAAAGAAATTTTTGAGATGAATGACAAGATAGCCGAGGTGCTTTGGGCTGAATTTCAACGTGATTGGGAACAACTAATATGGTCGCTCACCGAATCATTATATTTCCAAATGGAGAGTTTTGTAATGAAAAAATGGTCAACCTACCCGGATGTTATAACATATTTGAAGAACGAGTTATTGGATCCCCACAAAGAAAAGTTCGTTAGTGCATGGGCAAACCGTTATAGACATTATGACAATCAAGCCACAAGCACGGTGGAGTCGGCTCACTATCGGTTCAAGAGTAAGTTAAATAGTTATGATGGTAGATTCGTTGTTGTTTTTGAAGCTATGGTCGATTATTTCAAGCGTGATCTCGATAGAATTGTAGGGGAATTTGAAAAGAGCCAATCTAGATTGGTTGTCGACTACCGGGAAAGCCCATGGCTCCGGGGAATAAGTTTATATGTTTCTCAATGGGAAATCCTAAAAATGGTAACGGCGGGCTTGGGAGGAACACAATTTCCCACCGGGAATGAGATGTAATTGTCCCATTAAGTCGGCTATGGGACTCCCATGTAGGAATGCGGTAGGAAATTATCCCACAAGAATGATTCTGATCCAAGATATAGATCCATTTTGGAAACAACTAGAAATTAAAGATCTATCACCCGATGAAAGTTTTGGGGATGCGTTTTGCGATATGGAGGTACACAAGGAACTTTTTGAAAAGTATGGTTCTTTACTACCGGAGCAAAGAAAACTTTGGTTATATGAAATGCGGAAATTCACCCGTCCATCCACTATAGATGATATTTTAGAACCTAACAAGGGGCAAGGCAATGGTAGGCCTTCGAAAAATATAACAAAGAAACAGGAAAGGGCGAAAGGTAAGAGAAAGGTTCATGAGGGTCCATAATTGACTCCTTCAATGCGAAGAGATCAATCGGGTTTTAAGAAGTTGAACGAGCTGTACACCCTTAAAAGAAAGGAAATGGAAAAAGGCAGGCCAAGCCGAGCTACTGCAACGAAGGTAAAAATCCGCAAGAAGAATGTGGTGGTTGCATATCAAGAGAATTCAAAAATAAAAGTTGATAGTGGAGTCAAAATTAAAGACCCGGAAGTTCCATCCCAACAAGGTTCAACAACAAAAGAAGCTAGTGGTGTCCAAAGAAAAGTTGGAGGTCCGGTTGGTATTAAGCAATTAGCGAGAAGCCGAGGTAATGATGTCAAAGGAAAAGCACCGATGGTCGAACCATCGCAAATCACTCCACAAAGAGTTGTTAGTAACCTTGGCGGTGAGAAAGAGACGGTTTTCTTGGATGTAGGTACGATGAAATCACCCCCTATAGATGAGGAAGGTAATTATATCCGACCTAATTACACGATATATAAAAATTACATTCACTTTTTACCATATTTTATTCATCAGTACGTCAAGTCCACCGACAATGTTGAGGGCGACGGAAATTGTGGTTACCATGTGTTCGTAGATCAACTTGGACCTTTTGAGCAGGAAAAAGAATGGGGTGACGACCAAATTACTTATGTAAGAAAAAAGTGTTTACTTGAACTACGTGTTTTCCCAGATTTCTACAATCCAATGATGAGATTCGAAAGAACTGACACGGAGGCGATGATAAACGATGAGTTCAAAGCATTTGAACGGCATTTAATGGTAAACACTACATTGACAAGTGAATATTGGATGAGAATGCCAATATGTGGCCATCTACTCGCCAACGCATTCCATTACGTTATTCATTCCATCTCATATGCACATAGTGTTACTTACGCACCAACAAGACGTATTTTTACCGAAGAAGAATCTCCAAAGATAGTCATCATGGGGTTCGTGATGATGACCCATTATATCGTCCTCCAATTAAAAGATGGATGCCCATTACCTCCATTAAGGAGGGTAGATATATGTGACAGCGAAATACCAATGGGTTGGTGTCATAGATTCGAGGAAAGATTTCATTTGTGGGAGGCTTTACAGTTGTCGAGGGATGGCTTGTTGTGTGTACTAATGAGTTCCGATGAGGATGACTATGAGTAAATGTGGTGTGAAGGTATATGATAACAATGTTTTTTGTAGGGTGGTGATTAAAATGATAAAATGAAAAAAATGTGGTGTGAACTATGTATTTTGAATCACTCATTATATATATACATATGAAGAATCTAGTTTTACTCTTACATGACCAGGTATTTACGGCCAGGTCGTACGCTGACACGATCTAGCCGTAATGACCCAACTGAGCTATTCTTCTGCAATTCGGATGGTAAACCTAACCTAAAAGACAGTAATGGTCAGGAATCCTAGACGTATTTCTGGGTACTGTCAGTTCTACGGCTGATAATCCTGGCAGTAACTCTTCCTGGAATTTCAGGAAGAGTTTTATACTTAGTTACGGCTAAGAAACCAAACCGTGAAACAAAAAACGGCCAGGAATCCATGGGTACTGTCAGTTTTACGGATGTTTATCCTAAACGCAAGTTTTCATATACTTAGTTTCATTTTATACTTATCTAGTTACGGCTGAGAAACCAAACCGTAAAACAAAAAACGGCCAGGAATCCCACGTAAATGAGGGTACTGTCAGTTTTACGGATGGAAATTCCAGCCGTAATTAGTGTCATATTATACTTAAACAACAATCGGATACATTAAGAAGCGAAACACTAGTATCCATTCATTCAAAGTTAAGTCTGCATAATGAAAAGTGAGTCTCAAAAGTAAATCACCCAAATCCATAACCTAAAACATGCTAAAAGTCTGACTTAAACAAGTACATAACCTACAATCATCCACTACGACCAACAATCGAAGGAACTTCATCAGAAGATGATGAATAACTGTCGGGAGTTTAGGAAAGACTGATCCAATCATCCTCGTCGTTAGTATAGATATCATCCTTCGCTGGATTATGTAACTCCTGAATCCTCCCAATCAGTGTTCTTTGTTCGTCGCAATCCAAATATAGAACCTCCTCAATGTTGCGGATCAGTCCCCTGGCAATCCACTTAGCTCTCTTGACCTATTCTCACATCATTCAATTAATGAATCATATAATTTGAGCAACATATACAAAAAAAATGAATCATATACTTAGCCTACGTACCATCATCGTAGCAATATCACACATTGGTAGTTCTTAGGGTTCTTTCTCCTTTTCAGAGTTCCTCCTAAAAATTATGAAAAATATATCAGAAGATACGACCAATTCACAAAGGAGTGATACAATTACGGTTTGGAAATAACATACAACTCATCCGTAAAAACAATTTCGGGTAGAAAATAAATAAAACGGCTAGGAAAAGTTATTTACAGTTAAGAAACTCCCAGCCGAAACAATTATCACTCAATTTTACTCTGCAAACACAGGACAACTTACGGCTGGGAAATACCCATCCGTAAATGTATTTCACGGTTGGGTTACCAAATTTTCCGAACCGTATTAAACATTAACGGCTCGGAGTTATTGATTTCCCAACCATTATATACAATTACGGCCAGGACGATATGATATCCCATCCATAATTCATAAAATCATTTTTGGAAACCCTAAAACCATCAATCAAACCTATTTTTTCAATCTAATGGTAAAATAACTGGTGG
Organism: Papaver bracteatum; assembly: GCA_023529315.1. Taxonomy (NCBI): domain Eukaryota; kingdom Viridiplantae; phylum Streptophyta; class Magnoliopsida; order Ranunculales; family Papaveraceae; genus Papaver; species Papaver bracteatum. The sequence continues at coordinate 47,127 of JAJJWX010000347.1, forward strand.
GTTTTTCGATTCTTACCTAGAAGGATTCATTTGTGGAGGATTCGCAAGTGTTTGAAAAGATTGGTTCACCACATCTCCATTAAAAGGAACATCAATAACTTTCCCTGTTTCGGAATCAGGGTTCAATTGCCCGGATCTTGTCACTCTTGATCTTGCTGCCATCTTGAGCTTCTTCAAAATTCAGTGGAGAAGAAAGGGATATATTGTTAGGTTTTGGAGAATGTTTTGGAGAGTGTGTTTGAGAAGAAGAGAAGAGAAGAGAAAATGAAATGGTTTTGATTTTGGGGGCTTGAATTAGGAATAGGTTCAATTATATAAGATTTGTTTTGTTTTTAAAATTGATTTATTAGGAAAGGGTAAATCTGACTTTTTAACACTTGAAATCTCCCCCTATCCATTTCTTGGCTCCCAAAAGCAATTTAGCCCCCAAAAAGTCAAACGGGAGCATTCCCAATAATAGGATTCTTTGATAACTCTCTGCAACAAGGTTGGGGTGGATCCACTACCTTTGGTCACAATGATTTTCTCATATTTTCACTCGTTCACAGCCACGTTTTTTTTTTTTTTTTTCTTTTTAAGAAGAGAGAAATTTTGTTCAAGAAGAAGAAGAAAAATGTACAAAGTACTCCGAGAGGTAGTAAAAACTAAAAAGGAAAATATAAAAGCTAGATAAAAACTAGACTCCAATTATGAACCGTATGGGAGAAGTTTAAGTGAACTCTGTCGCCAAAACTGACGGCCCAAGTTAACACTAGGGTTTCAACATCAATGCAAAGATATCCATCAGTCTTGAAGGTGCATTTGTCTTCAAAGATACTACAGTTTCTCTCCCTCCAAAGAACCCACACGACAGCTGCTGGAATAAGGTCCCAAATAATTTTACCTATGTAAGAAAGATGATTGTTAGACCACGACCTGGAAAAACTAATCATCATTTTCGAGAAAACCCATGCCTACTGCTCATTAGGAAGGGTCGTTCCTGGCGAAAATTTGCCCCGAAGTGAGTTTTTTTTTTTTTTTTTTTTGCCCCCTAAATTTTTTTATTTCTTTTTTGCACAAATTCAACTAATAAAAGATTATCAATTGTTTCTAAAATAAAAGCTTACAAATTTTTAAGTAAAGAAAAATAAAATATCTCTACTGGGCGAATACAGTGATCTTCTGGGAACTGGGAAGATAAAAAGAACCTAAAACGTTCTTCTCAAAGTTAACTGTTTATATAATTTATTTTAACCCCTCCAAATTTATGTAACTCAAAATCCGGTCCATATTTTTTATTTTTTAACGAATACCCCCCATTATTACAAGGATTTTAGTTTTCCCCGGGCTTTTGTTGCCTGCAAGTGGAGCTTTGCCTGCTTGCCTATCAGGCCCGGCCCTGTATTAGGAATAATGGAAGACCAAACTGTGTATGAGCTACTTTATAGCGAAGAAAGATGTGATCTTGGGATTCAGGACAATCACCACACAAAATGCAAGAACTGTAAATATATATCCCTTTGTTAAGCATCATTTCCTGAGATTTTAAATTACCATGGACAACACACCATAACAAGAAATTGGCTTTAGGTGGAACACCAAAAATCCATACAAAATTGTGTGGAAAGTTATCAATTCCTTCATCACATATCATATTAGAATATAAAATTTAACTGTAAAAGTACCATCTATGCTTAAAGGACATCTTCTTGTATCGGGAATAGTATCCAGTGCAAGAGAATTGGAACCAATAGAAAGTAAAAGAGAAGCAAGAGAGTTAAACTCTTGATTTGTAAAAATTCTTTTGAAATAAAACCTCCATGACACATCTGGTGTGATGTGGTCAGCTATACTCGCATTGTTTAATCTATCAAACTTGTATAAACTTTTGAAAGAGTTCATGAGACATGACTCTCCTTTCCATCTATCATGCTAAAAAGAAATTAAAGTATCTGAATGAATTCATAAAGAGTAGTTTGTTGTGACTAGAGTACTGCATTCCACAATGGTTCTCCAACATGAAACTCCGTGAGGAGATTTGACATTATTAGGATTCCAATAACAAAATTTATAGCCATACTTCTTCACCATAAGTTTATATCAAAGATGAGATTTTTTCACACCAAATCTCCAACACCATTTTTTTAGTAAAGCTTGATTCATCAATCTCATATTAAGAACTCCTTGACCCCCCCCCCCCTAGTGGCCATCACTATCTTTCAGTTAATCAAATGAGAAACATTAATGTCCGAGTTGTTATGTTCCCAAATAAATTTTCTCATCTTCTTTTCTAAAATATTAATAATATAAATATGAGCTTTAAAGTGAGAAAAAATAATACATTGGGAGAGAGCTTAGAATGTGTTTCAGGAGAGCCAGTTTACCACCTTTCCAGAATAGGATCCCAAATAGATTTACTGTTATGTTTGGCTCCTAGAGTCAGCAGTGAAGAATAAAGAACAAATTAGTAAGTTCCTCTTTCTTATGATCCACAAACAAGATGGTATCATCAGCACAGTGCAAGCAATTCACCGAAAGACCATCCTCCACAACTAAGAAACCATTGAACAATTTTATATTAGCAGCCACGTCCAAGTATCTAAAGAATCCCTCCATAGCAAAAAAAAATTGATCGGTCAATAGAAAAAAATTCATTGAGAAAGAGGTACTTAAGAGCGGTACCTCAACCCAATAAATACAACCGACACCAAAAAAAGATCGGATTTTGAATCGATCACCCAAAGAAAATAACAAAAAACAAAAAACCAAATGATAATAATAAAAAATAAACACCATACGTCCCAAATCCAACTTAAAGTGACCAGCAGAAATACGAGTCCCATAAATCTATCACCATGTTAGCCGTCAAATCCAACATTTTAGTGTTTGATTCCGCCCAAAAATAAGCTTGAATCTTAATTGTATCTCGAATTAGAATTTATAAAGGACATCCCTATCTAGCAATATTGAAAAGCAATAAGGAGATAAAGGACATCATGTCTAAATCCTCTTGTACTTCTAAAGAAACCAAAAGTAAATCCATTAATCAATACAGAGAAAGATGCAGTTGAGTAACAAAATCTGATCCACTAGCACCATTTAAGACTAAACCCCATTTTCCTCATAACATTCTCCAGATAACTCAAATCGACTCTATCAAAAGATTTCTCAAGATAAATCTTGCAGACAATCCTAGAATTACCAAATTTTAGCCTTGAGTCAATAAATTCATTAGCTATTAGAGTACCATCAAAAATTTGTCTCCCTTAAATGTAAGCATATTGCACAGGGAAGATGAGCTTAGGCATAACAAGTTTGAATCTAGTAGCTAGACTTTTAGCTGTTATATTATAAGTACTTGTTAATAAGAAAATAGGTCTACAATATCTAACTGATTCAACATGATTCTTTTTAGGGACAAGAGAAATAAAAGTGGTGTTATGTTTCACATCAATACTACCTTTTTCACAGAATTCTTGGATTGTACCCATGATGTCAGATTTTAAAAAGTTCTAGCACTTTGAGAAGACTATGAGAGGATAACCATCTAGTCATGGACATTTTTATTGGCCTAAGTCTCTAATAGTATGTTGTTAGAGCACTGCTCGGTCGAACTCACAAGCGTTGCTATCTCAAGCTTGTTTTCAAGTTTATTTTCCAAAACTATAAGTCTTGATTTCTAGTCTACTTATAGCTAAGTCTCAGATTAGGATAGAAAGTGTAGTTGATCTTTAGAATTCATGGCTTTCATCGAATGAAGACGAAGAACTACTAAGGGGAGCTTGTGGAACTTCATCAATAAAAGGTATGTGGAGACTTGAACCCATCTATCACTCAAAAGTTTATCTACTCTATCTCATATTTGAGACAAAAGTCGTATAGCTATATATACTTTGATTGTACACATTTGATATTTCGAGCTGAGTTTAACTCGCTTACATATTTCTCGAAATATGTACTAGTAAGCTTTCGCTTTAACTAAGTTCATCTTTTATTCTAGACGAAAGTCAAAAGATAACCATGTGAAAATCGCCTTATAACATCTTACATGATTTGTGTGAGACAGTCATTTGATGAGACTCAAAATGTTTCGTATTGATCATTCGATCACTTTAAAATTTCTTCGAAGCAAATAGTTTTTGTGAGACAGCTATTGTCGTCTTCTAAGAATGTTTCAATGATTGAAATGGGAGTTTAGAACAAATAACCATGATTGGATATAAAATAGTATGCGTACTTGTATGCTAACTATTGCAAGATATTCCAAGTCCGGGAACCATAGTATGCATACCCGTATGAGTACTGGTTGGTTTATGAAAGTCCGGGAACTCAGTATGCATTTCGGTATGCGTACTGGCGTGAGTTTCAAGTTCCGGGATTTAACTGAGTTTGGATGGTATGCGTACCCATTCGCATACTGGCGAACCTAAACTTGGTCCGGCCACTTGGGTATGCGTACCCATTCGCATACTTGAGTAGGTTATGTTCTAAAATCGATTTGTTCATGAACTAATACATTTATATAATAAGGAATGCAATTTTTTGCAAACCGTGGCTATAATGTTCATGAATTGATTCGAGTGAATCAAAATCGATTTTTCTTCAATTGTGTCTTATATACTTCTATGAGAATATAAACAATTGAACAACTCTAGAACTAGTTTCATTTGAGCCATTTGAACTAGTTATGGTTAATATAAATAAGGTTGATATGAAAGTGTTCATATGGCTAACTTCGGTTAACTATTGTTGATCCAACAAGGTGTACACGTTTAGGTACGATTACTCATATCTAAATGAAGTCACTTTGCATTTGTGTGTAAGAAGCTAAGTTCGATCTAAAGGTTGAAAGATATTAGCTTGAGTCTAATAAGGTTTTCATATAACGGTGAATATTGAATACTTTGTTACCAAGTTAACATTGATTGAAAATCCTGATTTGAAGACTATATAAGGGAGAACTCTAGCAACTGGGAAACCTAATCCCCGCACCTCCTGTGTGACCTTAGGTTTTTTCCAACCCTGTAGGTTAATGACTTAAAGGCTTCATTGAGATTGTGAAGACAAACCCTAAGTATTTCTCTGTGTTGCGTGTTCTGATCTTGATGTTTTCTATCGTGATTGAGTACTATTTTCTCTAAGATTTTCTCGAGAGTTAATCTTCGGTATGCAAGATAAAAAGTAGTCACAAACATCTTCGTCTCATCGTTTTTTATTCCAAAATATCTTGTTTCGCTACCATACGATTAAGATTATTGTGAGATGATTGATATTACTAGGCTATTCTTCGGGAATATAAGTCCGGTGTATCAATTGGTTCCTGTTCACCTTGATTTATCAAAAGACGGAACAAAAACTCTTAGGTAATTCTGTGGGAGACATATTTATCTATTCAATAGACTTTTCTGTGTGAGACAAATTGGTTTATCAAGTCTTCGACTTTGGGTTGTAGCAACTCTTAGTTGTGGGTGAGACCATCTAAGGGAATCAAGTCCGCATAGTCCTGCTGGGATTCAGAGGCGTAAGGAACGCAACTATACCTTGATTAGTGTGAGATTGGTTAGGGCTCAATTATATTCCAGACTGAAGTTAACTTTTAGTAGGAAAGTGTTTGTAGCGGTTTAATATAGTGTGGTGTTCAAATCTGGACTAGGTCCCGGGTTTTTTTTGCATTTGCGATTTCCTCGTTAACAAAATTTCTGGTGTCTGTGTTATTTCTTTTCCGCATTATATTTTTTTATATAATTGAAATATCACAGGTTCTGGGTAAGTTCAATCAGTTTGTGAATCTGACCTTTGTTAAATTGATTAACACTTAGATATTGGTTTTTGATACCTTCTAAGTTATTTCTTATATTCAATCGGGCTCACAAATTCCTATTTGTTGGTTGCAGATTGAATTGAGAAATTGAGATACAACTCTTGGATATATTTTCATTGATTGATTTTGACTGTCTAGTTGATTTTCCTGGAATTATATTGGAGTTTGTTCATACAAATTTCTAATCGAAATATTAGGTGTAGTTATTAGACCCCCGCTTTTTTACATGTGACACTTCATCTTCAGTGAAGTAGGCATTAAGAATGTCTGACTCCAAAGAATTTATTCCATCAAAGTCTATGTCTTCCAATTAAATTCTGATGATTTCTTCTTCCATGAATATTTTTTTTTAGAAGTCCACAATGTGTTCTTTCATTTTGGTTCTATCATCTTCTAGCTTCCCCTCAATATACAATTTCCTAATCATGTTATGTCTTCTTATAGATGTTTCTTTACTCATGAAAAAATGGGTGTTTCTATATCCTTCTGTAAGCCAATCTAAATTTGTTTTACTCTTCCAAGACACTTCTTCCATTTGTGTTACTTTCACAAATTCAGTTTTCTTCATAAAATTCTCATTCAATTGCTCAGTAGACAACTGATTTTCTTCAGCCAAACTGTATAGAGCTTGAATCTCAGAGAGGATGTATTTCAGCTAAGAAGTAGTATACCCAAAAGTATATCTATTCCATTCCTTCAACTTGTATTTGAGAGCCTTCAGTTTGCACCACACAATTATACTTGGCCTACCTGCAAAACAAAAAGAAGACCACCATTCCTCCAGCATAGTAACGAATCCATTCTCCAAAAACCACATACTTTCAAATCTAAAAGGGTTAGGTCCCCAAGAAGGATCAGAAATATCTAGGAGGATTGGGATATGATCTGAGATTGGTCTGGCTTTGATTAAGAGACAAAAGGGTAATGAGTTTCAAAAGAGGGAGAGATTAAAGATCTGTCAAGTCTAGACATTATAAGATTTGTCTGACCATTTGACCAAGTATATCTAGTACCTTTAAGAGGAAGATCAATGAGATCATGAGTGGAGATGAACTTGTTGAAGCTCTTCATACTCCTTGAGATCCTAGTGCACCTTTTTTTTCCAGCACATTTAATGATTGTGTTAAAATCACCACCCAAGCAACAAGGAAGATTCCATAATCTGATACAGTTATCTATTTCTTCCCAGAATGTTTAATTTCCTTTCATGTGGTTTGTTAGGTCCATATGCATTGGTTAGAACCCATTCAAAATCATCAAACTTGTTTTTTCATAAGATTGATAACGTGAAATCACCCATAAGAGAGTTAGAAACATCCGTTATATCTCAGTTCCATAATATGATCATTCCACCAGAGCTCCCACAAGACAGTTGAAAAGTCCATCCAAAACGTGTATTGCCACATATTTGCATATTGTCATAATCTGTACAGTACATCATTTTCGTTTCCCGCAAAGTTATGATTGGAAGTCGAATCATCTTCTTCACTATGAATCTTCCATTAGGAGAGAACAACCCTCTCACATTCCATGAAATAATCTGTAGACTCATTGATCAACTAAAGATGCCCCCCCCCCCCCCCAAAAAAAATAAATAAAAAATCTTGCATCTTCTGTTCTTTGTATCCAAAGTACCAATTTTTTCGAGATTGAAATCCAAACTTTTACATTCAGTCATAAGTCTTTTTGGAGACTTTGGTACCGGACTTGGAGAGCATGCATCATCAGAAATATCAACGGTTGTAGGTTCAAATCCAGGAGGATATAAAGGTGTTATACTTGAGAAATCACTGCTAGAAGTTTCATATTCTAAACAGGTGATCAATGTGTCTTCTAAACCACCAAGAGGAGGAACTTTATCTTTAAGTTCTCAGATAGATGCACATTGAGCCCAATCAAGAATGATTAGGGTTTGAGCAACAAAATCTTTCACAGTCACAGGAGTTGAGGAATTAGATTCTTTTGTTTTTATAACTGGACCAAGTAGAGAAATCTTGGCCATAAGGAATTTCTTTGAATGGTTAGAAATCAAGTTGAAACTATCATTCATAGTAACTCCCAAGTGAAAAATTCGTTGAAACTCTACTATAACCCAATGCGGAATATCGTATTGATGTTGGTGATTGTAGGTGGAAGCAGGATGAGGAGTCATGTTACTGACTCGATTTAAGGTGTAGGTAGTTTTGGACATGAGTGGAATTTCAAGGATAGGTATTTTTTGAAAAGTGGGCTGAGTTAATACAGAAGTTTTGATGATAAAGAGGGTAATTAGGGGACTAATAGTTCTTGGAATGGGTTTAATGATGGAATAAAGTTTTTGGTGAAAGGTACGAATGGTAGGGGTGGAAGGGATTGTAAGGATGGGTTTATGGGTTGCGTTAGATAGGTTAAATGGATATTTTACCTCATCCCCAAGTACAACAATTTTGAAAGCTGGCAGAACATCAACTTCCATATGAGTTACTGAGTCTAACTCATTGGTATTCAGTTGATCCGGTGATTTCCTAGATCAATGTTGATTTGGTGTTGGATGTCGGTTTTTCTTCTTTCTTGACTTGGATTTTTCCTTTTCCTAGAGTTTTTTATGGACCCATGATGAGATGTTTTCCGTTGAGAAGATTTCAAAAAATCTTACTTATTGTGCAAGTCAGATGCCTAAGAATCTGCAACTATTGTCAAGCCTTGAATTGATCCAACTAAACTACGAGAATTAAGCCGAGAATTTCCTTTTCTAGTGATGATATTATTCTCCAGATCCGCGAAGCAACGAATTGACTGTTCGGGAACATTATTGCACAAATTCAAATTTGTACCTGAGAGCTAGGGTTCCGACTATTGGTTGGTGTTTCGACGATGAAAATATTTGCAATAAAACTTCCTGAATCAGTGGCCAGGTTGATTTCTCTAGGGATATGATTGCTTTAGAATTCTTAATCTTTATTTTAATGGCACTGAGATCTTGTAGTCTCAATGAGGATGGGCCAATCAATATAATATCACCACAAACCTTGCCCAAAGAATGCATCACTTCATATGACCATAATTGAAATGGAACACCAAAGATTTCAATATTGAAATCTGTTGCCCTTCTATAACTTGATTGCCAAATATGCTAAACAAAAAAGTTTGGTTTTAGCTATAACTTTGCATAATAAAAGAATTCTAGTTTTTACTATGTTAGCCATAACAACTCGATGCGACATTCTGATGATGCTAAACGTGCCTTAAAACTCCTCTTAGCGCCAGACAATTTCATGTTCATTCGTCGTTGCAAGAATGCTCGACAAGCATGATGCAGCTAGAATTAGTTTCCACTCTATTCCAACTTACCACAAAACTAGGGTATAAAGCCGTGAAGGCTATGGTCGATGCATCACTGGATTCTTAGCACTATCCGGGCATAAGGCATGCCTTGGACTTGCACATACGCCATTCCGAGATTAATATACACCATTTACTTTCTTCGCTTGCTTTCCTAGTTATGTCCAATGCGTCATTGGTACATGCCTACGTCGAATACCATGATAGGAAGTATGAGCATCCAAGGAATGGAATGCAACTCGCCTCATAGGTGTCTGTGGTTGTGTTGATAAGAGATATCATATGTGTTTTACAAGAAAAAGGTATATATGGTGTCGTTGAGTGGAATACATGGAACGGAGTTGAAAAATAATGCTGCTACAGGTGCTGGCTGTTATGGAGAATGAATAAATGTTAGGATAAAAATGTGTAGGGAAGAATAGCCATAAACATGCTGCAGAATGACCAGATTATAGTCTAAACTCTTATAGATTGTCAATAAAAGGTTGTTCTTGACTTTGGTTGTTCTCACCTTTGGTTGCGAGTTATATTTGAGTTCTTGACTTTGATTTAGCTCTGACTCACAACTTAACTTGCTAATGACTCGCTATGATGAGTGCTGACTTGATTAAACTCAGTATAGTGAAACGATTCGACGGCGTAGATGTCTTTTACTAAAATGGATAATTACCACCTATGCACTAAAATGGATACCCAAACCCAAGGCTTTGAAAACCAAAACGCGCTTTATTTGGTTGTTTTAAAAATTATTTTTCGTATTTTCTTAAGAGAGAGTTTATGGGTTTAGTTGATATTTTAGCAAAATAAGTTAGAACTTCTTCAGATTCTGTTTTCACTACTTCCAACATGTCACATGTTGAAAAACTCAATTTCTTTGAAAGACTTTGTAAGGGACATTGTCCCCGTCTTGTTTAAGTAATAAACTAGTTTTGTTTTTTATCAAAAACAAAACGCTCTAGGAAAGAAACAAAACCGTATCTTTGAACGCTGACACTGGGGCTGTTTGGTAACCACTATTTTAATGGATTATCAGGCCATAATCCATTATGCAGATTATAGTGGATTCTATATGCGTTTGGTAACCATTATAATAATTGCTTATTTTAATCATAATTGAAAAAATCCATTATTTCCATAAACAGGAAAAAGTTGTTTTGAAAATTTATTATAATTAATTATTTTTTCTAAGAAACTCAAATTGAATTTTTTCTTCTTATTTTCTCTAAACTATCTAGAGAGAGACATCAAAACAACATAGGACTAAAAAAACATCGTAGATCATTATTTTTTCTTCTCCTTTTTGAGATCATCATTCTATGATAATCAATTATTTGAAAAAAAGTGTTTGGAAAAATTTATTTTAAAAATGATTATATCAAAATCATTTATCAATTTATAATTATCTATAATCATAAATAGATAATCATAAATTTTACCAAACAAGACCACTGTATCTATGTGAAATTGGTATACACGGTATGTACAATCACATCATCTCTGAAAAGCATAACTTTCACTCATCCATTCGCATCAGTCATTTTGGGTTTTTTGAGTGACAGTACTCTGTATAATGTGTTGTACTATATTTGTCTATTTATTGTCGTTGCAATCTGATTTGGTTGGGTTTTGATCTTCTTTTTAATTTCTTGTCACGCTACCAAGCTAATATACGCCGGAGATGGTGGTTGAAAGTGATAAATGTAGCCGGAGGAAGAAAATTGAATGACCTGAAAAGTGAGTGGGAGTCAGTTGACAAAGACTAAGCCTAAACTCTAAAGTATGTAATATGATTGACCACAGTGTAAAATGTGCAGACATTGGTTTTAGTAAAGTAGACTCGGTTTCCTAAGGACGAGACAAAGGCAAGAGCAGGACTCTATCTTGATGAGTGATGCCAGGGTGACCGCGGTTTCTACCGTGAATATCACCGTCCCTCACAGATCCTGGGACCACTGGAGTTTGTAGGGGGTGGGCTATGGGCCCCACTGTTTTTGGTGTGAGGTGCGGTGATCTCCCGGGATTTATTGCCCCGGTACACCAAGCATTACTGTATCTTGATAGCTAGCTGGGTCATTCATGATATTTTTACCCCATGCTTTTTACTTTTTAACAAAACGAGAACTTACTAGTTCTTCATAAGTTTAAGGGTAATTATTTACGGACCAAGAAAATTGACTATGGCAAAACCGTTTGACTCATTTTTTTTTATGTGGGTTCCACTGGGCCTCGCAGAAGCTAATATGGGGCCGGCATGTGCGAGAGAAAAGAAGAAGCCGTTTTTTTTTTCCTCCATTTTTATCATGATTTATAAGGACTGCTACCAGGATTAGTGGGGCTGATACCATTTAGTCGATCTAACGGCCAAGATTACTTAAGATGTTGAAATGGTATCAGTCCCTAATAATCATGGTAGCAGCCTTATAAATCGTGCAACGATAAATTTCAACTAGTTTTTTAATGATATTTTTCTAAGTTTAAATTTCAAAATTCAAAATAACTTTTGTGTCAGTAAACATAAAAAGAATCAAATTTCATCATAAACTTCAACTAGTTCTTTAATGATATGGCAAATGTTAATGTATGCGTGGGTGCAAAGGTTAACTGGTCATTAATTAGTTAGTTTTATGTTGGAAATGTAAATTTTATCTCGAAAACAAAAAAGGAAACATTTAAGCACATCTTTTTCATAAATACGGTTGTATTTTCCTTAATATCATCACTTTTACCATATTTATTAAAATGATGAAAGAGAAACTTTCACCGTTTAGCTTTCTCTCCATCACGTCTTTCTCTTCCTGTTACCAAAAACATAATCGATGGCATGAATGAAAGCAATCTACCTGTTTCGGTTATATTAAGAGAGATAGTGAAATTAAAGGACGTTTAACCTTTTACTTCAGAGGATATTGATTAATCCTTACATATGTTTCAGATTTTGATACTATAATCAGTTTATGGAAGACTGTTTAGGGTTTTTTAGAGTTTGTTTTTACATAAATACATCTTGATCTTTGATTTCAAAACAAAATGGGTACATTATACTTCTTCGTGATTTCCTTTGGCTGATGACTAAAGTTGATTTCAATCAGAAAAAAAAAATGATAAAGAAAAATTTTGATTTTGATTTTGATTTTTTTTTTGTGGAGGCTTTAGCTCAAATCGGATGAGAATTTAATGATTTTGATTGATTATAATTTTTGCTTTCCTTTAATTTGGTTTTATTCCTGAATATTTTGATTGATTTTTTTTTTTTTAACACTCAGAATATCACCTGTAAGTATTAAAGGTTTTAATCCTGAATACTTTGATTGATTTTTTTTTTTTTAACACTCAGAATATCACCGGTAAGTTTCTAAGAAAGAGTGTAGAAGTTTACGAAGAATTAGAGAGAGAAAGGGAGAAAGCAGTAATGGAAATTGATATTTCCATTGATAAACGAGACCAGTCAATTTGTTACTCTGCACCCAATGTAAAACAATGATTAGTAATTAACTCTAATTATATGCACCCATGCATACGTTAACAGGACCCTAATGATATTAGTAGACATTCACAAACTTCTCCTTGCATTTCATTTTTATGATCTGCCAATTTTCTAAGAAAATAAAATTTTGGAACTAAAACCAGTTCTTACAGCGTATAATTGAGCTTAAATATTCAGAAGGTGAGACAAAAATAATAAAAATCAAGACAACAAAAGAGAATAATCAGACAGCTTTGGTAAGAATACTTCTTCACTCTTTCAAGTTACCATGAAAAAACATAAGAAAGAGTAGTGATGAGAAGGGCTTAAATGAGACCAAGTCGACAAGCCCTGCAACAAGATCTCGAATCCATTACACATACCGTCTCGCGAAACAACTCCTGCAAAAATCTCAGCAGTCTCAATCGAAGTGAGGCAAGACCCCCCACACTCTCAAAATGCAACAAAACCAAAACTTTCACTTAGTGCACCAAACAGACTTCAGTTCCATCTCACACCAACTCCAACATACTTGATCCGTAATAGATTTTCCTGTGATCTATAAGTATTCAGAATATTTACTAAGAAATAGAAACGGGTTTCTGTAGGTATTAATATTTGCATTGGTATATTATCTAAATAAAACTCCAATGTGTCCTGCACTAACTCGAACATCAGACTAGGTAGGTTAACTCAAGACAAACTAAAACAGTAAGTGTAAAATAGACATTATGATCATCAGACTTGTGCTTTGTCTGCCTTGGCAGCTCTAGCAACAGCCTCATCACAAAGACGCCCAGTTCTCCTAGCACCAATGACAATTATGTTGATGCTGCAGGAGGTGGAACTCTGGCTGATTGCCAATAACTTGGTCGCAGTACAAAAGCTTATTGAGGGAGGCAGTTCAGTGATTGCCAGATCGTACACTGATAATGAAATAAAAATCATAACAGAGCATACAACGAATCTTTGTGAAGCTTTCATTCATCCCATTTTCTATCCTACCACCGATGTATGCTTCCTTTATCTCTAATGAGTAATACAAAGCAGTTGGAAAAAAGAGCAGAATGTTCTTGAGACCACATCTGGTGGTGGGTTATATATTTTAGGTACGTACATTATCTTAGCCTCATATAAAGACTGACAGAGACGTTTCTGTAATTGTCAATCAACATAAGAAATCCCTCTCTCGTAGGTGTTTTCATGTGTTGTAGACTACATAGTACTATAATAGTGTCGATACCTGGGAGCTGGTAGTGTCTCTGAGACGCTTCATTTTTTTTCCTCTCTAGTTTCACCAAAATACAAAACTTCCGACCTTTACAGGCAGCAAAAAACCCAACTTTCTTTTCCTGATTGAGAAAGGACCCACACGCTCAAAATGCAACAAAATCCAGGATTTCACTATCCCAAATCCTCTATCCCACACCCTCTAGATTCGGCAAAACTCCCATATTATTAAGAAAAACTAAAAATCAATCCACAATGGGGTTTTCTGTGATCTATGAGCACTCCAAGGATTTACTAAGAAACAGTATTCCTAGGTTCTTATACCCAAGACTTGCATTGGTTTAGTATCTAAGTAAAACTTCAAAGTATCCTTCTGACAGTAAATCTCAATGTAAACTAGGAAAGGTTTAACTAAAGATACTCAAATAAACTAGAACAGTGACACAGACAATATGATAAACAAACTTGTGCAGCTGTGCTTTGACTGCCTTAGCAGCTCCTGCAGCAGCATGTCCATAAAGACACCCAGTTCTCCTAGCAGCAATGAAACTTATGTTGATGCTGCAGGAGGTAGAACTGTGACTGAATATAACCCACTGCTTCATGTACTAGTATTATCAATCAATTTATCAGCCAAACTAACCTAAGACAGCTAGATTGATCCGTGATTGATTATTTGTGGTGGTGTATCATGATCTTATTATTTACTTTCATAATTAGCAGTACTAGTAGCATTTAGGTTAACTAAACCACAACCACAACATTCAATTCAGGTTGCAAGCGGTACAAATCTAAAAAATCATAGCAACAACAAAAACATTCTCTCCTCACCACTCTAATAGAAAAGGGAAACTGCAGAATAGACATCTAGCTGTGATTTGTATCTCTAATGACTGACTGCAAGTCATTGAACCTAATGTGTTGCTGGCTTCAATGACTAAACCGTCAATAGACATCCCGAGACGCATGAATATAGAGTGACGGTTTAGTTAACTTAAATGCTACTAGTGCTGCTAGTTATGAAAGTAAACAATAAGAATCATGACACACCACCACAAATAATCAATCAAGGATCAATCTAGAATTGATTGATAATGCTAGTACATGAAGATGCCACTTATCTACTATCCTGTCAAATTGAATAGAACTTGACGCCGTGGCTTATAATTTCTTGTGGATACTATTAGCCAATTGCAGTACTATAGCTTATTGAGCAAAACGAACAGGCCATTCAGTGGTTGCCGGACTTGGACTATTAATGAAGAAAATATCGAAACAAAGCATACAGCAAATCTTTTCTGAAAACTATTATTTACCCCATTTTCTGTCCTACCATGTTGAAACAATACACAGAGCCAGTATATGCTTCCGTTCTCTCTATCGATGCATACCATGACTGTAAAAGCATACATCCTTTGATTTCCCAATCGAAAACCATGAATCCTATGCAGCAATTTTAGCAATAATGAAGATTCAAAAACAACTACATGATGCATCACTACACCATGATGACATATTCTTCATGCTGTTCAAACATAAAAGGTGACACAATTTTTACTTTGTAAATAACAAAAGAAACATGCATAAACCAAAAGGGACTATGTACGCTGTAAATATGTGAATTCAGATAATCTACGTACCGGTAGTTCACATTCATCTCGTAAAATCTTTCAGTTCTGAAGTAGTTGGTGGTAATTTTATCAAAACAAAGCATGCAATGAAATCTTATCATAAGGCTTCCCTTTACCCCATTATCTATCCTACCATGTTGAAACATTACATAAAACCCGTGTATGCAATCCTTTTTCTCCATCGAGGCATACCCCGCCTGAAGTATACATATCCTTTGGTTTCACAATTGAAATTCATAAATCCTATACAGCAGTTAGAGATATACATGCGCGACAATAAAGATTCAAGCAACTACACCATGATGACAGATACTCTACATCCCGTTCATGCGTACAAAAGAGGTAACACAGTTTTCAATTTGGAAACAATCAAACAACGAAACATGTATAAACCATAAGGTACTATGCATGCTCCAATTATAAATGCGATTCATAATCTACGTACCAGTACTGTGCATTCATCTCATATGCTCATTCTTAATGAGCAAAACAAATAGACCATTCAATGGTCGCAGCTCGGCGGACTGTAGACAAATAATGAAGTAAATGTTAAAACTAAGCATACAACAAAAAAAACTGTAACTTTCATTTAACCCATTTTCTATCCGACCATGTTGAAACAAACATAGAATCCATATATGCTTCCGTTCTCTTAGTCGCAGTAAGAAAACTTATTGAGCGAAGGCCATTCAGTGATTGCCAGAGCGTACACTGATAACGAAATAAAAATTATAGCAGAGCATGCAACAGAATCCAGGATTTCCCTATCCCACACCCTCTAGATTTGGCAAAACTCACAATTAATCCACAATGAGATTTTCTGATCTACGAGTACTCCCAGGATAAAACAATTTGAGCACTAAGTATAGAAGATATAGTTGAGTCACTCGATCACATCTATCGAAGTAGTTCTGACCAACAATTCTACGGTTCCTCAATAAGGTAAGGAGTAAGCGCAAAAAGATAGGTTTATAAACCCGACCATTTAGGTTCTGATATCCGAGACTTACATTGGTTTAGTATCTAAGTAAAATTTCAAGGAATCCTTCTGACAGTAGCTCTCGATATCAAACTAGGAAAGGTTTAACAAAAGATACTCAAACAAAAAAGAACAGTAAAACAGACCTTAGTAGCCAGGAACGTGAAGAGTGATCACGAATTTCAGTGAAAACCACGAATTTGCGTTCCTCAGTCAAAATCGTGATGGGAACGCGCTCCTGACAAGAAGGAAACGCGCTCCAAACATTGGAGAAACGTTAAGAATATATATCTGGCTAAATATCCTACTGAATATTCTTATATATCTTCACATCTTTATCTACTATATCATATATTTGGCTATATCTGGTCCTATACTCTAGGTTAGCCTAAATTTAAGCATGTAATGTTTGTATTACTACTTATCTACCTAGTTTTAGTTTTTATCCTATCAAGAAATTAGTTTTATTCTTTAACGTTTGTATGGTAAGAGATACTCTTGGCTAACGAGTATTCCATCTTCCCCTGCACGTCTACACACTACACCACTTACAACCCCAAGTTCACAGGATAGACAAATACTAAGTGTGAGATATATTGTAGGAAACTAGAAGAAAGTAGTTCATAGAGTTTTCTTGCCAAATGTTATATGTTATCTTATTTCTTGTTTATAAATTTGGAAAAACTAGTAATAATTAAACCTAATTTACGTTCCTGACACGTTCCTCGAATTTCATTTTCTGAAAATTTTACGATTTACGTTTCCGACCCCGTTCCCGCTCCTGGCTTCTAAGAAACAGACAGTGTGATAACCAGACTTGTGAAGCTGTGCTTTGACTGCCTTAGCAGCTCTTGCAACAGTCTGTCCATCAAATCACCCAGTTCTCCTAGCAGCAATGACAATTATGCTGATGCTGCAGGAGATGTCTAACTGATTGCCAATAGGTAGTTGCAGTACCATACCTTATTGAGCAACACAACAGACCATTCAGTGGTTACCGGACTCGGACGATTAATGAAATAAAATATCAAGACAAACCATACAATGAATCTTTTCATAAAGCTTTCACTTACCCCATCTTCTATCCTATCATGTGGAGACAATACACAAGAACCCGTAATTTCTCTTCCTAAATGAAGGAGACTCCACACTCTCAAAAGTGCAACAGAATCCGGGATTTCTCTCTTTAAGTGTACCAAAAACCTCTATCCAACGCCCTCTAGATTCGCAAAACTACAATTCTATTAACAAAATCTCACACTCAAATACTCAATCCACAATGAGGTTCTCTGTGATCTATGAGTACTCCCAAGACTTACTAAGAAAGGATAAATTGTTAATTATCTAAATAAAACTAACAAGCATCCTTCTGACAGTAAGTTTCAATACGAAACTAGAATTTATTAACTCCAGATACTCAAACAAACAAGAACAGTAAAACAGACAATATGATAGTCAGACTTGTGCTTTGCCTTGGCAGCTCTTGCAGCAGGCTTTTAAAATATGTAATTGCTGGTACTGGTTCTTAGACCGACGAAAAAAGAAACTCTATGAGACTCTAAGAAAGTCCATCCCTGAACATTTATACCTTTAAAGACAATTACAGCATAACATTTGTGCCAGCACTAGTTCATAGGAGTATTAGCGAGGTCTTGGCCTGTGTCGAAGCACGAAACACCGACTTATGATTTAACTCAATGTTGTTAATCTCGAACTTGCCTAGATCAGGTCTGAGAAACCTTAAGCTGTACTTCAAGAACAAACTCCCAGAAATCTCCCAAAAACATAAAATCCCTTAGCATGACTTTTGTCTTAATTTAGCTTTTTAAGTAATTTTATTTTGAAACCTGAATACTTTTACTTTCTAGCAGTACACTTTTACTTTACTCATACCAAATTTACTTTCTATTCTTTTTTACTCGACGGCATTCTTTTTAGTCTTCCTCTCCCAAACACAGCAGGAAGCAAATAAATATCCAACCCCTTCACTGCTATCACAACCACTACCTCCTAAACCAGGTTCTCCTCCACGTTTTCAATCAAAATCTGGAAATGTACTATATAATACCAGCAGAAACAAGAATATGCTTAATTACAAGACTTGCACCGACACACACTCTTGTGCAACCCATAATCACACTCTCGTTCCTCACACACTACAAGGCCTGCACACTCTCATTAGATTACTAGGCATAGCATTACAGAACAGAGGAAACAACGACTAGGTGGTTCAATAGCCAAAACAGCACATGAGAAGCAGTTGATAACAGAACATGACTAGTTGTTGTAGAGGAAACAAGGAAGGAGCAGCAGTAGATATGACATAAATTGTTGTTGCTGCAGGTATTGCGAAAGATATTTTAGAATTCCTGAAGTATGGAGATTATAGAATAGAATATACCTGAAGTTGACTAGGAGAAGTGCCAAAGCCTGCAATGGAAAGAAAGAAATCCTGTGGAAGGAAAGGTTGCAGCTGTACACAATATTGGATAGAATCCACATACAACCAGCAGGAGAAGCACGCAAGAGGAAACACCAGCACTCACAAAACAAGATAAACAAGAATAAGAGCTTCTAAAACATAGAACACCAACTGACAGCAATAGAAAAGCGCAATCTGAAAACGATAAACCAAGTTTTATAATTTCTGTCGCACAAATCACCAGCACTGACTCAGCAAAAATGGTTGTAGGAGCTTATGCAGCAGTAACCAACACTTTCACTGCAACAGAATGTGCAGATTACATGGTAGTAGATATGAGCATGAGGTAGTAGAAGGAAACTCAGTTGTTGTAGCAGGTGAAGTTGCCAAAGCAGAAGTAATGCTGAATATAAGTAGTTGATGCAGATGTAAGAAGCAGTTGTAAAATAGGTATTCGCATTGGGGGTTAAACTTAGTAATATACGAAAGTACCCACTATTATTCACCAACATGAAAGGGAAATACAACACAACATACTAAATTCAGATTGAATCTACATTTCTGAATGGTTTTGGATAAACTGAAAGGAAGATAAGATTTTACAGACACAGAACATGAGCATATATACTCAGCTTTCTTCTCTCTCGACACACTCTTGTGCTATTTACATATACACTCGGCCAGACCCGACCGAAGTCGACGAGCCCCGCACCAAGATCTCGTATCAACGAGATTACACATACCGTCTTAAGAAACACCATGACCTCAATTCGTGCAAAAACCTCATCCTCAATCGAAGTGAGGCAAGACCCACCACCACACTTTCAAAATGCAACAAAATCAGAACTTTCATTTAGTGCAAAAAAACTTCAATCTAACACCAACTCCATCATACTTAACAAAAACTCAAAATCAATCCATAATAGATTTTTCTGTGATGTATAAGTATTTTCAGAAGATTTATTAAGAAAGAATAAATTGTTTAATACGAAGCAGTTGGATAAAAGAGCGGAGTGTTCTTGAAACCATAGTTACCATAACTGGTGGTGGGCTATATATTTTACGTTTGTACGACCATACCAGATGTATGGACTTGTAAATTATCTTAGCCTTCATATAAATACTGCTGGTGATGTTTCTGTAGTGGCCAATCAACATATGAAATCCCTCTCTCGTAGGTGTTTTCATGTGTTCTAGACTACATAGTAGTACTATAGTAGTGTCGATACCTGGGAGTCAGTAGTGCTTCATCTAGACACGCTTTATTTTTTTTCTCCCTAGTTTCACCAAAACACAAAGCTTTCAATTTTTAGTGGCAGCAAAAAGCCCAACTTTCTCTCCCTAAGTTTAAAAAAGAGCCACACGCTCAAAATGCAGCAGAATCCAGGTGTTCACTATCCGAAAACCTGTATTCTACACCCCCTAGACTCGGCCAAACTCCCATATTCTTAACAAAATCTCAGAATCAATCCACAATGGGGTTTTCTGTGATCTATGAGTGCTCCCTGAATTTACTAAGAAAGAATATTTTAGTTTCTTATTGTTGGACGGTGCCTTCTAGAACATGGGTTGGACGGTGCCTTCTAGAACATGGGTTGTTGAGAATCCAATTTTGTTTGGAACTCTAATAACCATGTGAGAAAAATCTTGGTCTAGTTTGTAGGCTAAGGAAGTAGAACTCAATTTGGTGTTGGTGTGTTCATTTGTTAGGGAATATTGCTTAGCCTCCAAACTAGACCAAGATTTTTCTCACATGGTTATTAGAGTTCCAAACAAAATTGGATTCTCAACAACCCATGTTCTAGAAGGCACCGTTCAACCCATGTTCTAGAAAGCACCGTCCAACACTTATATCCAAGACTCACATTGGTTTAGTATCTAAGTAAAACTTCAGAGAATCCTTCTGACAGTAACTCTCGATATCAGACTAGGAAAGGCTTAACACAAGATACTCAAACAAACTAGAACAGCAAAACAAACAATATGATAACCAAGACTTGTGCAGCTGTTTTGACTGCCTTAGCAGCTCTTGCAGCAGCCTGTCCATGAAGACGCCCAGTTCTCATAGCAGCATTGAAATTTATGTTAATGCTGCAGGAGGCAGAACTGTGACTGATTGCCAATAGCTAGTAGCAGTATGATAGCTTATTGAGCAAAACAGATAGACCATTCAATAGTCAACGCTCGCCGGACTGTAGACTACTAATGAAGTAAATGTCAAAACAAAGCATACAACAAATCTTTCCATAAAACTTTCATTTACCCCATTTTCTATCCTGCCATGTTGAGACAATACACAGAACCCATATATGCTTCAGTTCTCTCTATCGAGGCATACCATGCATGTAAGCATACATCCTTTGATTTCCAAACCGAAATTCATGAAACCTATGCAGAAATTGTAGATAAACATGGCAATAATAGCCTGGATACCTGGGAGATGCTACTGCTTCCTTCATCTCTGTGAAACATATTTTTTTCTTCTCTCGTTTCACCAAAATTCAAACTTTCAATCTCTATTGACAGCAAAAAACCCAACTTTCTCTTCATATATGAGGAAAGACCCAAACTCTCAAAATGCAACAAAATCCAGGATTTTACTCTCTAAGTGCAGCAAAACCTCTATCCCACACCCTCTAGATTCGGCAAATCTCCCATATTCCTAACAAAATCTCACAATCGGTGCACAACAAGGTTTTCAGTGATCTATAAGTACTCCCAGGATTTACTAAGAAGAATAGTTTTAGGTTCTCATATCCACAACTTACATTGTTTTTCGAAGTATCCTTCTGACAGTAACTCTTAATATCAAACTAGGAAAGGTTAAATTCAAGATACTCAAATAAACTAAAACACTAAAACAGAATATATGATGACACCCATGAAGACATCTGTGCTTTGACTGCCTTAGCAGCTCTTGCAGCAGACCGTCCATGAAGACACCCAGTTCTTCTAGCAGCAATGACACTAAGAACTCTGACAAACTGCTAATAGCTAATTGCAGTATGATAGCTTTTTAAGCAAAACGAATAGACCATTCAATGATTATTGGACTGTAGAGTATTAATGAGATTAATGTCAAGAGAAAGCATATAACAAATCTTTTCGCAAAACTTTCATTTACCCCATTTTCTATCCTATCATGTTGACACAATACACCAAACCCATATATGCTTCCTTTCTCTTTATCGAGGCATACCAGGAAATTCATAAATGTTATGCAGCAATTGTAGATAAACATGGCAATAATGAAGATTCAAACAACTACACCATGATGACATATATTCTTTATGCTGTTCATACATAAGATGAGAGGTGACACAATTTTACTTCAGAAATAACGAAACATTGCATAAATAAAAATGGTACACTGTAAATATGTTAATTCAGATAATCGACGTACCTGTACTGCACATTCATCTGATAAAATCTTTCAGTTCTGAAGTAGTTGTTGGTAATTTAACTGACCTTGGAATGCCTTCAGTAGTCCAGGAACTTCTTGCTCATACTTTATTACAAACTTCTCCAAAAAAGACTCTTCTACCATTGTTGAAATTGTGATTATACGAATTTTATCCTTGATCAAACCTCTGGAGACTAAAACCCTGATAACAGAACACCTTGGGATAATCCTCTCCTTCAAGCTACAATTAATAACTAATGGGTATTCGGCAATACTCAAAGACTCGTAACCCATATCATTCACAAGGAAATTCATAACCGCCATAATCTTCCTCTCTGAGGCCGTCATACAATAAGGATGTTTCCTAAATGCTGTTTGAATGTGATCCTCAGACCAACCCCATCTCTTGTAAACGTCCATCTTATTTTTCCAATTGGCTTCGCTCATTGATGCCAATCCAATTATACCCCTGAGAAATGCGGTTTCTAAACGATTAAAACCCATATCTTTAACCTTGTCTACAATCTCTTTAAATCTGTTGGCATTTTCCAAAAATGCTCTAGGCTGGTGGATTAGATAGTTAGAAAAATTAGTTTCAGGAACACCTTGATTTCTCAAAAGCTCTAGGTTGAACATCAGTCTATTAACTTGTTTTGTACTGAGAATCCAAGAATTTCGTTTAATCATTTTAATGACGGCTGCATCAGATTGAACAATGATCTTAAGGATATCAAAAGAAGGTATTATTCCTTTATTCAAGCTCATCTTGATGATCAATGGGTCTTTTAAGATGAAGTTTGCAAGGTCAAGTCCATAAATCCCTTTGGATATGAAAAAATCAAATTTAGGTTTAAGGATTTTATCTGGATTCAATGAGATGATGGATGGAAACTTACTGATTAGTTTAGTAATGTGAAGTTCAGTGAATCCATAAGTTCTAAGTAAAGTTAAGACTGAAACAGGATTAGATTTGGTTTTGAAATTGAGTTTTTCAGAAGCAGTTATAGCTTCATTTTGTGACAATCCACATGAATTAATCAAATAAGAATCAGAATCATAAGAAGAAGTGACAGTATTACCAGTCGAAGTAGAGAAGGAAGAAGAAACCCTAGAATTTGAAATTACAGCAACATTTTGATTTTGATATGAAAAGACAAAATACTTAGCTGCTAGTGATGTTGAAGAACAAGAAGAAGAATCTCCATTGATGGCCGCTCTATTCAGTGCTCCACCTACTTTCCACCACACTGGTCGAAACATTTGAAGAAGGAGAAAGAGAGTGTAGGGTTTTGATTCTGGTTTTGTCAGTAGAAACGGGGTAGAAAAAGTAAAACAAATACCTACAAAAATTTCAAGCATTGAAAATAGGGGTGAGCAACGAACGGACGGTTGCGGATTAGGGGTCACCCGCAACCGAACCGTCAAATTTGCGGATTTGGAAAATGGAACCGTGACCGGCCCAATTACCCGCGGATTTATCCTCTGCGGATCAGCGGATTGTACGGGCCGGTTGCGGATTATCCGCGGATTTCATTAAAAATAAAAACAGTATAGAAACATTAAAAATGGCAGACATACATATGGAATCAACGTTAAAAAAAATAGTATAGAAACTAGAATTTTAATGGAGCGTGGTAATATAAAATGGCAGACATACATATGGAATCAACATTAAAAAAAAGTATAGAAACTAGAATTTAATACAAAAACATTAATTATTGTATTACAGGATTCAACCATAATTCACAACAACAAGTTCCTCCATTAATTCTCAAGATTTATATCAACAGCAAGTTCCTCCATTAATTCCAAAGTTTTATATCAACAACAAGTTCGTCCATTAATCAATATACCAATAAACAGGAAATTTGGAATTTGTTAATGCTTTAACTCCTACCAGCCTATTAGAAGAGAAGATCTGAAAACCCACAAAAAAATATAATAATCCGTTAATTTTCAAACCAAAAATTAGTAAACAGAAACTGAATTTTCATTAGTAAACAAGGGTTGTGTTTCATTAACTCACTTGTTCATCAATCAGTTCAACTGCAACTATAAAAATAAATCAACTTTCCTCGTTGTAGGTATATTCTTCACTTCACCATTTTCTGAAACTAAATCTCTGTAACATGAAAGATACACTAAAAGTTAATACTGAAGAAAAAATCAAGAAGAAATCGATCTTACAAAGAACCCCCAAATTTCCTTGTTTTCTCTATTCACAGATCCCATCTCTCGATTTCTCTGAATTTCAATCTTTATTCACAGATCCCATCTCTCGATTTCCTTGAAACTAAATCTCTGCAACATAAAAGAGACACTGGAAGTTAATATTGAAGAACAAGTGAAGAATAAATCGATTGAATCCCTAACATGCAATCGATTTGGGGAAAAAAATCAAAAAAGTTAATCTCTGCAATCAAAAGTGATGATTAATCGTTACTTCTCCGCAAAAAAAGATAAATATGTTATAAGAAATTCCAACCTAATTAAAACTAATTGAAGAAGAATCGAAGGAGATGATGCTGCTCAGAGAAGAACTGATGGGTTTTTTTTTTTGAACAGGGGAGAATAACTGATGGTAGAAGGTCTCGTCCTCTCCAAAAAAATAAAAATGAAATGAAGCAATTAGGTTTTAAAAAGATAAAGATGATTATATATAAAAATAAAACTTCTCATATTATCCTTAAGAAATTTACTAAATCCCCTGACTGCCCTACGGTGCGGATAATCCGCGGTTTTCAAAACCCAACCGCACCCAAACTGCTAAAATGTGCGGATTTAAGAATCTCACCCGTGTCCGGCCCATACGTCTTGCGGTTTGGGTCAAATCCGCAATTTTGCAGACGGTTGCGGGTGAAATCCGCGGTTACGGTTTTTATGCTCACCCCTAATTGAAAATGACTTGATATCCGAGCCTGATATTTTTACCCCATGGTTTTTACTATTTGGGTGCGGTGGTCCTTGTGGAGTAGTTTGATCAAATTTGACATTATCTATTGTTGCCATTACAAGATATAATGGTGAACCGTGATATCAACATATAACGCGATAACTGAAAAAGTGGGGTCTAACAACCACACCCAATTTTTGGTTTGGCAATCTAAATAGACAAACTCTAATATACTTTCAAGAGAATCAACTAGACATTCAGACTCAATCGAATAGTATATCAAAGAGCTTTATATCTCAATCTCTCGATCCGCAATCAACAAATAGGAATTTGGGAGCCCGATTGAATAAAAGATAAATAACTTGAACGGTACCAAGGATCAATCAATTTCAATCAACAACCAAAGGTTGGATTTACCAATTGATCGATTCAACAAACAGCTTGTGATATTTCAATTATATAACAAAATAAAATGCGGAAAAGAAATAACACGGACACCAGAAGTTTTATTAACGAGGAAACCGCAAATGCAAAAAAAAAAAAAACTGGGACCTAGTCCAGTTTTGAACACCACACTGTATTAATACGCTACAGACACTAGCCTACTGCCAATGAACTTCGGAATGGAATGTAGTTGAACCCTAATCAATCTCACTGATTCAAGGTACAATCATGCTCCTTACGCCTCTGATCCCATCATGATACTACGCACTTGATTCCCTTAGCTGATCTCACCCACAACCAAGAGTTGCTACGACCCAAAGTCGAAGACTTGATAAACAAATCTGTCTCATACAGAAAAGTCTATTGGAATAGATAAATATGTCTCCCACAGAAATACCTACGAGTTTTGTTCCGTCTTTTCATAAATCAAGATGAACATGAACCAATTGATATACTGGACTTATATTCCCAAAGGCCTAGAAATATCAATCACCTCACAATAATCCCAATCGATAAACGAAACAAGATATTGTGGAATCACAAACGATGAGACGAAGATGTTTATGACTACTTTTCAATCTTACCTATCAGAGATAAATCTCAAGCAAATCTTATCAAAGATAGTACTCAATCATGATAGTAAATTTAAGATCAGAACACGCAACTACAGAGAAAATAGTTGGGTCTGGCTTCACAATCCCAATGAAGTCTTTAAGTCGTTAACCTATATGTTTTGGTGAAAAACCTAAGGTTAAAGGAGAATCGACTCTAGCTTATGCAACTAGTAACACACATGAGGTGTGGGGATTAGGTTTCCCAGTTGCTAGAGTTATCCTTTATATAGTTTCCAAATCAGGGTTTGCAATCTAAGCTACCTTGGTAACAAAGCATTCAATATTCACTGTTAGCTGAATAATCAAAGATGTGGATCAGGGAAGGACCAATACCGCAGAATAATTAAATATTCATTCTACTTTTCATCACTATTTGCACAATGACATATAATAGATTTAATCTTTGTAAACAAAAGTTCATCATTTCTTCCATCAATATTTGCATAATGACATAAAAGGCTTAACTTTTGTAGTCAAAAGTTCATCCTATCTTTTATCAATACTTTCATACCGACATATAATAGTGAAAACTTTTGAATAAGTATGGGATAGTCAAGGTTCACGGACGTAAACAATATATTGCATAAAAATCTGCAATATATAAAATCGTAAAGATTAATACTGTAAAAATCATCTTCCAAATAAACTTTTAGAATTTAAAAAAATAAATCTAAAAACATTGCAAGATGAAAACATTGGAAATAGATATGTGTACTCATAATAATGGCTATTCCAAACCCTAGTTATCCTTCTTAACACACAAAAATAAATTCTCATAAGAAGTTTCCTAGATATTAAGAAAAACTCGTAATGCACATACAAGATGATTTGTCCTTATAGGGTAGAATCAAAAAAATTTGCACGGATTTACACCAAGAATAGCTACCAAATGGGTATACAAATATTTTATTAACAAAGAAGAACATACAAAGTCATTATCGACCATGCACCATAGTTCACAAAAGTTGTTTGTGAACATTCAAGAATCCCATAGCAATACGTACTACTGCCCATTCTTGAACTTCCTTCTTTGTGATTCACCAACAACATTCTTTTAAAAGATACAAATGATCTTATAAAATAATTACTCCAATAATCCAAGTGCCCAAGTCCAATAGAAGTGGAACAAGAGCGACGAAACGGGACAAAACACTCAAAAACAAGAGTCGGGGGAAAGACTAATCTTAACTCTTCCAAATTCAGGAATTCTCATCTCCATTTTCAAGAGAATTCAAAGAGGATGAGAATTCAAAAAGAATGAGGTTATTCAGAATTCGGATGAAGAAGTTACGGCCAAAATAAGTTTACCAAAAATCGACATCTACATGCCAGTATGCATACGGGTTTGCAAATGAATTTTCGTGATCTGGACCAGTATGCAAACAGGTATGCGTACTAAAACCCCTGGATTTTGATTTTAAATGATGGTATGCATACCTGGTATGTGTACCATGATGTGATTGTAGAAGTGGTAAATAAAGTATCGTTCACTCGGACTTGATGAGATTGGGTTTCAGACTCAAAAATAGAAAACACTAAAACAAAGAAAATATATTCACAGGATTGTCACAATGTCGAGAGGTACTGAGACTCAGGATTCCACCATAAACTCATTCATGAGATTCATATATTTATTCCAAACAATCATAGCTCAAATAATATTGACTCTAATTCTTTTCCAAGGTAGATTTTTAAAAGATTGATTGTAAATCACTAGCATGACGCATCAAAAGCACTTAGACCAAGCATACATCATCATACGACATCACAATCAATTAAGAAAAATCATAAAACGATTGATCATAGTGCAAGTAGTCATAAAATAATTAAATATAATTACCACATATATGAAATATGACTTCCTCCGTTGTCCCAGTGTCGGGTTTTAGCTCATGAAGTCAAACACTTGCTCAAAATAATAATCCATAGATCAAATAGGTGTTCTATTGAAGAAAATATAATAGACAAAAATTCGCAACGCTGTGTTACTGTTACAGACGTCACTATTACAGTTAGGTGGTTGTTACAAAGAAAAGATGATTGTTATGTTGTAAACCGTGATCTATTCTTCGTGTTCTTCTTCCATGCAGCAGCAAAATACTCCTCTGCAACTCTGATTTCTTAGCCTCTGCTACCTCTATTTCTTACCCAGAACTCTCGAAACCCTCCTATGAGACTAGAAAAACTCTTTTATACCATATAGGGAAAAGAAATCCCGATAATTTCTTCCAATCTTTCTCTGCCTTTTTTTTCTTTCCTATTTACAGGATACTCTTAACTTTCTTATGCGGCTTTCCAGGCTTGTCCAAACTCTCTGTGTGGTTGAATCAAATCTCACAGAATAAATTCTTTCCTCTTCTTCACGTATCTTTCCATAAAATATCAAAACCAAACCCGATACTCTCTCTTGCCCTGTATTACCGTGAACACATAAAACCTTCCCCTTTTTACGTTTTCAAACCAAATACCTTCATTGTCTCATCAAATTAGGCCCGAACCAACTTGGTTCAATGATAATCCACTAGAAAATCTCGTCCAAATCCAAATTAGGGAAGTTCGTACTCTATAACTCTTTGTTTTGCTCTAACTCGATTATACAACTCAATTAGATCGATCCAACCCTGTTACGCTTCAAGAAGTCCATCCCACCAAAATTTCGAGATTGAATCTCTGCAAAACTTTCTGAAAAATCAAACCCTAAATCTAACTTTGCTGCACAAACTTTCCCGCGTAATTCAAAATTTGAATTGGAGAAGATGACCTCCCCTTAACAGCTGCTGGTGTGTATATAGCAGTGTGATGCCCCTTAGTAATTTGGGTACCCCTTATCCACTGTCGGGTTCCCTTTAGAAATTATTCTGGGGTGTAAATATGACTTTTATGGGGAGTCTCCCGCATACTTCCGGGGTGCCTGTAGTGCGTCTTATGGGTGGCATTAGTAATTTTCTCCTAGGATCACTTTTCGAGCCAATTTCTCCACAAGAGCTTATTTCTCCAAAAACACCTACAAAAACATAAAATGCTAAAATAAATAAATAAATGGGTACTAACAATATTGAAAATCGAGATCAAAATAGACACATAAATGCGTCTATCATACCATGAAGTCCAAACATCCTGAACTACTATCTTCAAACTTAAACATTTAAGAACCTTAAACACAGATAAAGTTATGTAGAAATGAACGATAAGCAAGGTACACGGATCATTATATACACTCTAAGCAAATGATAAAAACACAAATCTTTCTCAAGTTTATAGACATACCTTTTAGAAAAATCCAATTGAATTCTACAACCTTACCAAAGATTCAAAATCGTACCTAACGTAACATTTATGCCCCAATTCTCGTGCTTCCTTCACCGTATACATAGCAGGGCATTTCTTGGTGAGAATGCACTTCCAACACAATTTAATTTTGTTGAGGTGAACAAAGTGTTGCTCACCATGGTACCAAGAAAGAGTTTATTTCCAATAACTCTTATATCTTACAGTATTGAGAGAAACCCAAAGGACTGTTTTTACAAGTTTCTCAAAGAACTTAAAAAGAGCACAAGACAGTTTGTGTTCCTTATTTCTTTGTTTACAACTTATAACCCAATAATCTTTCCAGATAATATTCAGCATTGCACATGGAAACTCTTTTTCTACGAAAAGACGTCCTTACTTTTTCATAAGGAGAAACAATACTATTATCTTGGTACGAAGTATTAGGAATTGACCAAGGAATTAATTCATTCTTAGAGGTGATGCAGTCAGGGGACACATGCATAAACTTTTCATGTGAATCAATTAGTTTGCTACAACCAATTGGATTACACAGAGGAGGAGCATTGCTCTCACTGATTAGTAAATCAATTTCAACCTCAACATGAATATTATTCATCAAACCTAGATTTAGCTTATCAAGAGATTCTTGTTCTATCTGGAGGTATAACTCAACATCAAGAGATAAGCTTTCCATTTTCTTTTCAAGCCCTAAAAACACTTCAAGGGATTTTAAACCAGGTGGAGGTTTAGATAGAATTTCTTCTACATATTTTATTAAATCAGTCATGGAAGAGAATTCAGAAGTCCCTGGATCTGGAGGTGCGTTTATAGAGATAGCACTTCTGCCCATATAGTCAGATTGCTATAAACACAGACTTGTAAGGTATTAAACGTGTTTGCCTGCTCTGATACCAACTGAAAAATCAGGGGTCTAAAAACCACGCCCAATATTTCATTTGGAAATTTGAATATACAAGCTCCAATATACTTTCAAGAGAATCAACTAGACAGTCAGACTCAATCTAGAGAAAAATATATCAAAGATTCTTATATCCCTATCTATTAATTCAATCCGCAATCAGCGAATAGGAATTTGCGAGCCCGATTGAATAACTTGAACAGTACCAAAGACCAATGTTCAAGGATCAATCAATTTCAATCAACAACCAAAGGTTGGATTTCCAAATTGATCGATTCAATGCACAACCCATGATATTTCAATTATCTAACAAAATATAATGCGGAAAAGAAATAACACAGACACCAGAAATTTTGTTAATTAACGAGAAAACAACAAATGCAGAAAAACCTCGGGACCTAGTCCAGTTTTGAACACCACACTGTATTAAGCCACTACAGACACTAGCCTACTACCAATGAACTTCGGACTAGAATGTAGTTGAACCCTAATCAATCTCACACAAATTCAAGGTACAGTCATGCTCCTTACACCTCTGATCCCAACAAGATATTACGCACTTGATTCCCTTAGATGATCTCACCCACAACCAAGAGTTGCTATGACCCAAAGTCGAAGACTTGATAAACAAATCTGTCGCCCACAGAAATACCTACGAGTTTTTTTCTCTCCGTATTTTGATAAATCAAGGTGAACAGGAACCAATTGATATACCAAGATTATATTCCTAAAGAACAACCTAGAAATATCAATCACCTCACAATAATCCCTTTCGATTAACGAAACAAGATATTATGGAATCACAAACGATGAGACGAAGATGTTTGTGACTACTTTTCAATCTTACCTATCAGAGATAAATCTTAAGAAAATCTAATCAAAGATAGTACTTAATCACGATAGTAAAAGTAAGATCAGAACACACAATTACAGAGAAAATAGTTGGGTCTGGCTTCACAATCCCAATGAAGTATTTAAGTCATTAACCTACAGGTTTCGTAAAAAACCTAACGTTTAAGGAGAATCGACTATAGCTTATGAAACTAGTAACACACAAGAGGTGTGGGGATTTGGTTTCCCAGTTGTTAGAGTTCTCCTTTATATAGTATTTAAATCAGGGTTTGCAATCTAAGTTACCTTGGTAACAAAGCATTCAATATTCACCATTAAATGAAATTCAATCTAATATATTCTAACAGTTAGATAAAACTTAGCTTGTTATACACAAATGAAATGTACGCTCATTTAGGTTTATGTAATCGTACCTAAATGTGTACACCATGTTGGATCAACAGTAGTTAACCGAGTTAGTTATATGAACACTCTCATACCAACCTTATTTATCTTAACCATAACTAGTTCAAATGACTCAAATGAAACTAGTTAAAGAGTTGTTCAATTGCTATATTCTCATAGAAGTATACAAGAACACAATTGAAGAAAAATCAGTTAGATTCACTCGAATCAATCATGAACATTATAACCATGGTTTGAAAAGAATGCATTCCTTATTATATAAATGTATTTTTTCATAACAAAACCGAATTTAGAACTTTACTCATTCAAGTATGCAAAGGGGTACGCATATTTGAAATAGCCGGACCAAGTTTTGTTTTCTTCAGTATGCGAACGGATACGCATACCTCCAAAACCAGCAGAAAATTCCAGACATAAACCTACGCCAGTATGTGTACGGGTACGTGCACTTAGGTTATCGGACTTCTCAAACTAACAGGTACGCATATGGGTATGCATACTATGGTTCCCGGACATGGATCACACATAAGCAAGAGTGCACAACATGTTTATAATCTAATGTTGGTTAAGTGCTCTAAACTCTTATTTCAATCATTGAAACTTTCTTAGAGGATAACAATGGCCTTTTGCACTCACTATTAGCATCAAAGCAATTTTAAAATTATTAAAATAATTATAACGAAGCATTTCAAGTCTATACCAAATGATTGTATTACACAAACCATGTAAGATGTTACTCATCAATTTTCACATGATCATCTTTTGACTTTCGTCAAGAATATAAGATGAACTTGGTTGAAGCGAAAGCTTACCAACACATATTTAGAGAAATATGTAAGCAAGTGAAACTCAACTCGAAATCTCAAATGTGTATAATTGAAAACCATATAGTAATATGACTTATGTCTCAATATATGAGATAGAGTAGAAATAGACTTTCTAAGTGATAGATGAGTTATAGTCTCCACATACCTTTTGTTGATGAAGTTCCACAAGCTCGCCTTAGTAGTTCTTCGTCTTCAATTGATGAACGCTGTGAAGTCTAATTCTCAACTACACAATCTATCCTAGTACGAGACATCACTATAAGTAGACTAGAAATCAAGACTTATAGTTTTTGTCACTAACATTGACAAACAAGCTTGAGATAGCAACGCTTGCGAGTTCGACAGAGAAGTGCTCTAAAAACAATTTAATCACCTGCTTAGCTAATAAGATTATAATTTAATTAAAGCATCAAACTTATATTACCGATTTAAGAATCATAATTACATAAAATGCTAATAAAAGAATACAAACTATTTGATAGTACTGTATATAAATGAGAATCTCTCGAATGGTATAAATATGAATGAGGGGTAGTTGAGATCTAATAAAATCGTTAAATAACATTCGTAATGTTGGAAAAAAGATGAAAAGACAAAAGTAAAACTAAATGAATGATAGAAGAGGCAGAGTAATCTTGATTTGGTTCAATTTTTATTTTAGTTTCTTAGTTCATTGTTAAATATTTAGTTTTATATTTTTTTGGTGAATTGGTGTTCGATTTTTTTTTATGGACTTGTGACGAACTTGTTTATAAGTTAAATTATGATATGATATTATATGATACTCCATCCGTCCCACTATTAATTGACATAGTAGTACAATTTATAAATGGTTTATCTCATAAACTATACCACAAATATTCATAAATTTTATATGATTGAAAAGCATTTTAAAACACCTACATAACGAATATAAACATGAGCATAAAATGATACAAAATCAACTAGACAAAATCTAAAAAAAAATAGTTTAATTAATAGTGGGACGGAGGGAGTACATTTTAGTACGATTATGCATAAAATTAAATGATTATATGATTTATAAATGTATTATATGCATGCTTAATCCTTCTCTTCTGATAGGTGTCTAAAACACCTAATTTTATATCTAGTATTTATGCTTTCTTTGCTACTTTTCGTGTGAATTATGTATCTTATGATTGTTTTTGAGTTATTAGGTACTCTGGAGCTTATCCCCGAAAAGAAAAAGAAAAATCGTCCAATAGGCCACGAAAGATGCAGAATTATCACTGCATGAAATCTACTACGGGCAGTCACGTAGGCGTATCGAACGCTAGAAGCTCGTGTCAATGAACTCGCTGAAAGCCACAAGACATTGGTGGTGCCTCCGGAGATGAAGAGAGTTAGAACAACGGTTATGAGCTATTGGGCTATATGGAGACGAGCCCATTAAGAGCAACAGTTTAAACCAGTTAGAAGCCTGGTTACTCTTGGCAGGCGTATTCAAAATGGGAGGAATTGTTAGTAAAACTAAAACATCAACAGAGACGAGAGGGAAATATGGAATTGAGAGTTAGGCTGTCAGTTTTGGAAAAATGACTAGCCAGACTTGGCCGTGAACGATATTTGATGAGTTTTGGCAGGAGTTGGCTGTCGATAAGGTTTTTCCATCAGTTCTGGAATGGAGCTGCTACCATTATTGAAATGGTGATACTGACTAAAACTTTGGAGCTGTGAATGCCACTGTGTTGCTGAATATTTCAGTTGAGAAAGAAAGGGAGGTGCTTCCATTAACGGTGATGCTGGTGACTGACGGGAGAAACAAGTGAGTTCATCTGCTCCTGCGATCGCTTCTCGTTGAATGCTCAATGGTGCTACGGTTAGTACGATTCGAATCAGTGTGGAGATGAGAACAAAGCCAGGGAAGAGTAAGAGATCTATGGGAGTTGGTTTGATCTCGAATACATGAAACATTCCCTGCTATTATTTTGGTCAAAGATGGACGTGTTTGGAGTTGGTGCTGTCAGCGATGGCTTGTGCTGTGATTCTCAGCTCGAGTTAAACACTGTTGTGTTGACAACCATAGGAGGTTATGGCATGCATGGTTGTGATGATCGATATACACGAGGAGTTGGAGTTCGTGTTTGAGGTGCTGTGGTGGTAGATAACTTGCTCGTTTAAGTAAGCAATGAAGACAGAGTATGTCTGTTGGGATCCGATCTCAGTTGGCAGTAATAGGTTTAACGTTGAAAGGACGAACTAATGACTACAGTTGGATATGGATGAAAGTCACGAGAGATGGTGCGAGTCTGTGTTGCTGATGTTGTTGAGCATGGTGGAAGTCAAGAGCTCGAGCTGGGAAGTTGAGCAGTTTTTCTGAACAGTGATTGCATGATGGAGGCTGTTGCTGTGACAGTTGGTGATGCATGGCAGTGAAGAGGAGAGTAAGAGAAACAATGATTGATGGTGAATGGCTGATTTTTATGAGACGTAGTGGGCTAAATATGCCCAAACGTCTATCTAGCAACATTTACATGACCAGACGAGTGGGCCGGCTAGATTTAACAGCTGCTTCACGAGCCCAAATTAAGGGTGCGGCTATTTGGCCGTGACCTTGGGAATTTTACTAGTTTT